>JADOBS010301185.1:0-11687 GCA_015708375.1 Cydonia oblonga
GATTTCTGGTGATGGGTTCTCTGGACAAATTACGATAATAATTTTTTTAATTTTTCTTAACTTGGCTCTGGTGCCAAGAAGAGAATGCTTTGAATTGTAATATATTCTTCTCAATAAGAGGTACTTATAGGTGTAGAACCCTAACATAAATGGAAGGAGAACTACTTACAAGTGATTACATGAAAATACATGAAATTACATATCAATTAGGGATCCTACCTAAAATACAAAAGTCAACAATATAAGTTTCTCTTCTAACTTCTTAAAAATTCTCAGGGGCAAACAGTTTTCTGAATTACAGGAAGCTAAACCATAAACCAAGGATATAACGTGCAAAGGTTATAGGTGCCTTTTCAGAAGTTTGACTTCCTGAATTTCTATAAATTAAACTTCTTTGTAATCAAGTAATTTCATCAAACTAATTTGAAAGCGAACCGATGGTTATTTTCCTAAACGTTGTCTTCTTTGCTTACAAAAGTGTATGTTACAATTTTCCAAAAAAAAAAAAAGTAGTGTATGTTACAAGGCCTCTGTCTGTGTATGGAAGGTCTCCTCAATTACTTTCTCTACCGCCCCGGAAGGACCTAATTCTGATTATCCTGTACTCCATGACCACGATGCGAGGACCTGGTCAACATGGCGGAGCATGCCGCATTCCGTTTGAATGCGGAATTTCAACAAAGTGGTGAAGTGCCAAAACAATAATTTGTCACTTTCAAGAATCATAATTAAAGACTTAATGCAACCTTCCAAGCAGGTGCTACATACAATAGAAGACAGACATTATGCGAGACTTTTTCTACGAACCTTCCTGGCATTTGCTGCAAATTGTCAATTTCTGACTCTTTGCTTGTATCAACACACGACCAAGCAAGACAAGATTTATCAGAAAATTGATCATAATTATGACTTACACTTGAAGTTACGAGAAGGACTTTCATAACACGTCACACTTATATACTTTTCATTACTGTGGCATCTCGTACCAATGATTTAAAGTTTATGTAAGTTTTATCCACAAAATTGTATCATCATGGCTTCTCTGTACACCACCAGTTTCTTTGGGAAGTACAATTAGCTAAACCTTGAACCTAGGAGTTAACACCACAAGAATATTTCAGCAAAGGGATCATTTCCGGATCTCTTCCTCCTAATCCATCAAATCAAGGAATCGTGCTATTGAATTTTGTTCCAACGGCTACAAACAGATGTTCACTTTAAAAGTTATAATAACTTCAGTCGTTGAATCAAATTTCAATGACACGGATCCACTGATTTGATAGATTAGAAGGAAGGGATCCAGAGAGGATCCCTTTCCAATATTCCAAGTATGTTCTCAGAAGTTTGACTTCCTGAATCCTATAAATTAAAACTCTTTGTAATCACGTAATTTCATCAAAACAATTTGAAAGTGAGCCAATCTTTCTTTTCTTAAACATTGTCTTCTTTACTTTGGTCATAAAAATGTATGTGACAAAGCCCCTGACTGTGTATAGAAGGTCTCCTCAGTCACTGTCTCTTCCGCCCCCGGAGGGGCCAAATTCTGGTTATCTTGTACTCCATGACGACGAATCAGTTGAGATAAACTGCTGCGGATGTGAGGACGACGAGGTTAAAGGTTTGCCTTTCCCTCAGGACAAGGATTTAACAGTTGGATATGGCTCAGATGGCGAAGAGGTTGCCTTCATTCCAGTGCTTAATCAACCCTTGTCCTCCAATCGATACCATGTCATACTTCGAAGAGGGCGCCATAAAGGGTACGCAGACGCACACACACATCCACGCATATTCTTATAGTTAAGTATCATGCGGCGGTGTTACTGTTACATAGAAAAATTTCAATGTACAATTAATATTGGAACTGATTTGATTTGCAGGGAAGCATGCACAAATACAAGGGAAGAGGACACGGATATTGGCTGTTGCGGAGGTAAAAGTATTCCAGATGCTAAACCAAAACCATTGGATCCGTCAGACATATATCAACAAATTGAGATAGTTCATAGGGAGAGAGAAAGCAGTCGTTTTTTTGCCAAGTCTGTTGATCCAGATGGTTTTCCTCCTTACTTCTTGAGGAGGAAAGGGTGGAACGTGAGAATGAGCACACAGTATCGTTACCAATTGGGTGAAGCCTCGGGACTCAACTCTTCGCTACGAGCTAGCCTTCCTGGGTTCTATTTTCCATTATCACATGACTGCTCTGAAGTTGTGTGTGTTGGTAAGTGGTATTGTCCTTTCATGTTTGTCAAGGAAGGCGGGGTGAAGTTGAAGGACCAAATGAAATATTCTATGTACTATGAAATAAAACTTGAGCAAAGATGGGAAAAGATTTTCGACAGCGTTAATGGCAACGCTGAAAGAAAAAAGAATCCTGCTGTGTTTGTGGATGCTTTTGTTCAAAGAGAGGTGGTTTATGTGGGTGGAAGGGAGGCTGTTTGGGATGAAAGAAATGCAGGTGGGGGTGATATGTTTGTGTTGTTTAAGAGTTTTGATGGGGTGGGAGGGGAAACAAGCGTGGGATTAAGCATGAAAGTTATTGAAAGAATGAAATGGGAGCAAGAAAGAGTTGGGTGGATTGGTGGGGATGAAAGGCAAGTGAGGGTGGAGAGAGTGGAAGAGTTTGGGGGGACGGGTGGTGGCGCGTGGAAGAGATTTGGTTGTTATGTACTGGTAGAGAGGTTTGTATTGAAGAGAATGTCTACGACTGGAAGCGCTGCAGGACTACTCGCATATGATTTCAAGCACACTCACCAGATTAGGAGCAAATGGGAATGACAAAAATTTGGTTGCTGCACCTACATGTACTGGAAAGATTGGACGGAAAGTTTGGTATTAAGTCATGGTTTTCAGACACGCTGATCATCATATTTTGGAACGAAAAAAAATCCAATTTGTCCTGTTTTCGGGAATACACTAGTCGTTTTAGGTACGTTGCTCTCCACTGATAAATGCAGACTTGCATAAAGTTTTAATTCATGGATTGTAGTACTGTTCTTTTATAATGTCTCTCGACAGAATCATGAGCAGTGTATGAATAATGAGTGTTCTCATTAAAATGTCTTCAATCTCAGGCCTTGCACAAAAAGACATTAAGCTTAAACGAAAACTTAATTTTCAGCCTACAATGATCGTGGAATTTCCGAACCTTCGAGATATATGGTAAAATTCCGACTTAGTTAGCTTAAGGGTAAATTGAATTTTATTTGATTTATTCAGCAAAAGGGCATCTGAAATTCTTTAAGCTGGACAATATTGCTTAATTAATCATAAGCCTTTATCATTCGGGTAATTATGACACAATCCGAAAGGACAAAACAAACACCAAAACACGGCCCGTCACTAGAAGATTAAGGAATAGTTTATAACAAAAAAACAACTCCCACCACAAGTTTTATCTCACTAAGTGAAGTGGCGTGTATGAGTCCTAGAATGTCATTGCGCTCATTTTTGCATCATGTCTTTCGTTAGTTCTAAGTACTCCATATCTTTTCCTAAAATGTTTTTCCAAGTCTTCCTACGTTTCTCTCTACCTCTTTTGTCATAAGCCTCTGTCCCATAATCTCATCTTCTAACTGGAGCATCTGCATCTGTAAGTTTTTGGTTCACGCCAAACAACCATAACCGATTCTCAAATAATAGTTTATAAAGCTGGAAAAATCTCCACCAGCCTGTAGAGAAAATTAAACGGAACATATGATAGAGATGGTCTTTTCTATTAATTCTAGTATGTGTCAATCACTGTCATCCAATTCAATTCCTTTGGTAACAAGAAACCCCAACAAAACATAATGTATGCGATTGACAAGGGCTTTGTCTGTATATAGAAGGTCCCCCAAGTCACTTTCATTGACTAGCCTAATAATATTAAGATAATAATTAACCTTATTGATTAGCCAAAAAATACAATCAAAGTTAGGGTTTATAGCTAATGTAGAAAAAGGAAAGTTACTTGGACCAGGAAACAGTTTACAAACCAATATTTATTGAAGTGAGAGAGCAGAGAAGGAGATCGATGGAGAAGATGAAACGTAAGGGGAAAATAGGGTTTTGTATTGACCTTTCTGAAGTGAGAAAAATACAGCACTTATGACAAGAAGAGAATGGCTTCGGCCTTATATCTCTCAACAAGATCAAAGAAAGATGGCATTGGCCTTGTAATCTTTCACAAATGCCATTAAACCGGCATTGACCTTGAATTCAACATACTTGACCTGACAACTGAAATCGAACTAATCTTTCTTGAGAACTAATCTTGATCACAGATCCTCAGCAGCATTCGAAATACCATCAGCGGAAGAAGATCACCAAAGACTTGAATTCAACATACTTGACCTGACAACTGAAATCGAACTAATCTTGAGAACTAAATAACTTTCTTGAGAACTAATCTTGATCACAGACCCTCAGCAGCATTTGAAACACCATCAGCCGATCAGTGGTAGAAGATCAGCAAAGATCATACATGGCGATGATACCATGAAGAAAGTTGAGGTTTCACTATAAAACCAATTAGGAATATAGGGAGTAAGTCAACCTCTACAAGGTTTCTCCTTTCATCAATGGGGAACTCTTTTACCTTCATATTCTTACAAAATTGAGAAGATGATGTCACAATGAGGAGAGAATTTTCACTATGCATAGATCATGGTACACCACGTGTCATTACATAAGTAGAGATAAGTTTTATTTTTTAAGTTAATTTTTGAACACAAATATCTCACCTGGTGTACCACTCTATATTCCAGACACACTAAATGAGATAAAGGCTGAGGCGGGCAGAGAAAAATTGGTCACAGCAGATCTGAACCCGGAATGGTAACGACCGGCTAATAGTGGATTAATTAGACGATGAAGGTGTAAAAGATTGTTTTGTTCCCTTCAAAAAATTACAAACAAACACACACTCTCTCTCTCTCTTCGTCTTCCTCAGTCACAGCGCTCTCTCTCTACCCAAATTCTAATCAAGAAATTCAAAACCAGTTTTTCTCTCTCAAAACCATGGATCTAACATCAATGGAGGAGTTAAACAAACTGAAGCTAGAAAAACCAAATTTGAAAGAGATATTGACTGAGGCGAAGAAAGAGCTGCGAGAGGTGAGAAGGGGAGTCGGCAAGGGAAGATTCATCTACATAGCTAGGGCTTTAGAAATGGCGTCTCTCATTGAGTTGTTGCAAATAAGACCTTCGTAGAATCCAAGGTAGAGCCGAATCTTCATCGCTAAGTGTCCGAATCTGATCTATGATGTCATTGAAGAAAGTTGGAGTTATACCATAAAATCAGTTAGTAATATGGGGAGTAAGTCATCTAACCTTTTATAAGTCAATGCAAGGTTACTCCTTTTATTAATGTGGAACTCATTCTCAACACGTTCTCACATGTGTGACGAATTTTCAAGCTTAACACGTGGACAACACAACGGGATGACGTAGAGCGCGTGTGACCATTTGACTTCACACGTGGGACAACCTGCTCTGATATCATAAAAAAAGTTGAGGTTCTACCGTAAAATCAATTGGCAATATGGAGAGTAACCCAACCTCTTATAAGCCCATGCAAAATCCTTCCTCCCATCAATGTGAGACTCATTCTCAATTGGTTTTATGGTGAAACTCAACTTTCTTCATGGTATCAAAGCAGATTGTTCCGCGTGTGTAGTTAAACGGCCACATATGCTCCACATCATCCTGTTGTGTTGTCCACGTGTTAGGCTCGAAAATTCGCCACACGTGAGGAGAATAAGTCTCACATTAATAGAAAGAGGGACCTTGCATGGGCTTATAAAATGTTAGGCTACTCTTCATATTACCAATTAATTTTATGACGAAATTTTAACTTTCTTCAATTGTGTTCGCGGATGATCTGGTCATGATGGCGGAGGATGCCGGCGTTCCGTTTGAATGCAGAAACAATAATTTCATCGTAAAGAATCATACTTAAAGACTTAATGCAAACTTCCAAGCAGGTGCTACATACAATAAAAGACACCCACTTTTTCCAGCTTAGATTGAGAAATAAATCTACGAGCCTTGCATTTGCTGCAAATTGTCACTTTCTATTCTTTGCTTGTATCAACGTACCCGGCCACTCAAGATAATATCAAACTATAAGTTATCAAGAAATTAATTATAATAATGACTTTCATGACATGGCACACTTGTAAACTTTCCGTTATTGTGGCATCAAATGCCAATGATTCAAAGTTTTGTGTAAGTTTTCGTCCACACAGTTGCCAAAATATCAGTTTTACTGTGTCATGTAAGTTAGGAGTTAACACTACAAGAATATTCCTTAAATATGTTCTCAGAAGTTCGAGTTCCGGAATTCTATAAATTAAAACTGTTTGTAATCAAGTAATTTCATGAAAGCAATTTGAAAATGAGCCAGTCTTTCTTTTCTTAAACATTGTCTTCTTTAATTTGGTCACAAAGATGTATGTGACAAGGCCTCTCTGTATAAAAGTTCTCCCGAGTCACTGTCTCTTCCACCACCGGAGGGCCCAAATTCTGGCTGTCTTGTACTCCATGACGACGATTCAATTGAGATAAACTGTTGCGGATGCGAGGACGACGAGGTTAAAGGTTTGCCTTTCCCTCAGAATATGGATCTAACCGTTGGATATGGCTCAGATAACGATGATGTTGCCTTCATTCCAGTGCTTGATCAACCCTTGTCTTCCAATAGATACCATGTCATACTTCGAAGAGGCCGCCATAAAGGGTACGCACATATGTATATGTATAAACATCCGTACATATTAAGTGTTACTGTTACATGGAAAAACTTATGTTGGAACTGATTTGATTTGCAGGGAAGCATGCACAAATATGAGGGAAGAGGATACGGATATTGGCTGTTTCGGAGGTAAAAGTATACCAGATGCTGAACCAAAACCATTGGATCCGTCAGACATATATCAACAAATTGAGATGGTTCATTGGGAGGGAGAAAGAAATCGTTTTTTTGCCAAGTCTGTTGATCCAGATGGTTTTCCTCCTTACTTCTTGAGGAGGAAAGGGTGGAACGTGAGAATGAGCACACCGTATCGTTACCAATTGCGTGAAGCCTCGGGACTCAACTCTTCGCTACGAGCTAGCCTTCCTGGATTCCATTTTCCATTATCACATGACTGCTCTGAAGTTGTGTGTGTTGGTAAGTGGTATTGTCCTTTCATGTTTGTTAAGGAAGGAGGGGTGAAGCTGAAGGACCAAGTGAAAAATTGTATGTACTACGAAATTAAACTTGAGCAAAGATGGGAAAAGATTTTCGACAATGTTAAAGACAACGCTGAAAGAAAAAAGAATCCTGCTGTGTTTGTGGATGCTTTTGTTCACAGAGAGGTGGTTTATGTGGGTGGAAAGGAGGCTGTTTGGGATGAAAGAAATGCGGGTGCGGATGATATGTTCATGTGGTTTAAGAGTATTGATGGGGTGGGCGAAGAAACTAGTGTGGGATTGAGCATGAAAGTCGTGGAGAGAATGAAATGGGAACAAGAAAGAGCTGGATGGGTTGGCGGGGATGAAGGGCAAGTGAGGGTGGAGAGAGAGGAAGAGTTTAGGGGGACGGGTCGTGTCGGGTGGAATAGGTTTAGATGTTATGTGTTGGTAGAGAGGTTTGTACTGAAGAGAATGTCTACGACTGGAAGCGCAGCAGTAATACTCTCATATGATTTCAAGCACACTCACCAGATTAGGAGCAAATGGGAATGACAAAAATTTGGTATAGAATCATGGTTTTCAGACACATGATCATCATATTTGGGGTCGAAAACTCCAATTTGTACTGTTTTCGGTATTACACTAGTCATCGTTTTAAGTACATTACTCTCCACTGATAAATGGGACTTTCGTACAGTTTTAATTCATGGATTGCAGTACTTTTCTTTTTCAATCTCGGGCCTTGCCAGTGTTGTTGCTACATGCGCAAAAAGACATTAAGCTTAAAAGAAACCTTAACTTCCAGCTTACATTGATTATGGACTCTTCGAACCTTCGCGGTGTATGCTACAATTTCAACTTAATTAGCTCAAGGACAAATCAACTTTTAGTTGATTTATTTAGAGTACAACTGTTAAGGATAAAGAAGGTCCACCATGTTAAATCTTAGCTTAGCTATTAAGATAAGATTGTTAGGAGAGTCGGTTAGTTGTTACTATGACTCATCAAATATTACCATGTATTTATACCTATGTACCCATCCATTGAATGATATGGAAAATACAACTTTAATTACTCTCTCGTTCTCTACAATCTCTCTCTACTTTCAATTTCTCTCAGATTCATGAGTTTCTCTATGGTATATTCGCCTTTGTCCACCGACTTCGATCCTTCGCTTCCACCAACCTAAAATTTTCTCACATTTTCTCTCTTCCCAAACAGGTCTTATCTTCCTCAATTTCTCCGATCTCCTCTCTAATTTCACCAATCTTTTGTTCAAATCTCCTGAATTTCTATGGCTACTGCTACAAATTCTGCAAATTCTTCTCCAAGTGCTTCCTCTGATTCTCCTGGTGATGTCTCTCATTCGTCAATCGCTTCCATTACTTCCATCACAGTTCAGAATATCACAGGCATGGTACCAACCAAGCTTAATCGTCAGAATTACATTACTTGGCGTAGTTTATTCATCCCTGTTCTGAAGCGATTCAAGCTTTTAGGGCTTATTAATGACACTGATCTTTGTCTGCCTCAGTTTGTGTGCGATTCGTCTGGTTCTCAAGTTCCTAATCCGGCTTTTGATCTTTGGTGCGAAAGAGATCAAATCTTGATGATTTGGATTAACTCGACACTTTCTGAAGATCTTCTTCCTCTCACGGTTGGTTTGGAGGATTCCCGATCTCTCTGCAATAGCTCAAACGCCGTTTTGCTGGTGCTTCTCCCACTTATGTTCATAGCTTTCGTTCAAAGATTCAGACTATTCAAAAAAAAGAGTCCTCTATGTCTTATTATCTCAATTCTCTCAAAGAAATTTCTGATAAGCTAGCTGCTGCTGGTGAACCAATTTTCGAGTCCCATCTGGTTGCCTATACTCTTTCTGATCTTTTTTATGATTATGAGTCTTTCATCGATTCCATTGAAACAATGACTGAATCCGTGAATACTGATGAACTGCATGGAATGCTTCTCAGTAAGGAAATTTCTCTTCAAAAACGCAAGACACGAGCATCATCATCCACTACACATTTTCATGTATTTGCTGCTCAGCAAGGTTCTAATTACTACAAAGGTAATTCTCGTGGTAGATTTCAGAATCGAAATCGATTTCCTCATAATCGTAATTCTGGTGCCAATCAAAACCGCAATTTTGGTGCCAATCAGAATCGTAACCACAACAACTCTGGGAGTATTCTTGGACCTGGACCTGGTGCAACCAACAATAGTCACAGCTTTAGACAATCTGGTGCCAATAACACTAATTACAACTCTGGTCAATCCTCTGTCCTCTCTGGCCGACATCTTCAATGTCAATTATGCCTTCAATTTGGTCATGAAGCTCTCACTTGTAATAGGCTTTCTCAAATTGTTTCTCAACGATCTCAACATGGACCTCATATAGGCATGACTGCTGCCATTTCTCCTCCTCTGAGTTATGGGCTTGCTAACAGTTGTGTGTCTCATCATGTCATTCCCAATCCAGCCTCACTTAACTATGTTATTCCCTACACTGGCAGTGATCAACTTTTTTGTTGGAGATGGTAAAGGTTTGTGCATCTCCCACACCGGCTCTACTTTACTTAGTACAACCAATGCTATCTTTAAACTCAATGATGTTTTGCTAGTTCCTCAAGCATCTCATAACTTGTTGTCCGTCTACAAATTTGTGAATGATAACTGGTGTTCTCTGACCTTTGATCCCTTTGGATTTTATATCAAGGATCTAAGCACTGGGAGGATGCTTTTCCAGGGCCCCTGTGAAGGTGGCTTATATCCTTTCTACTGGAAAGCATCCAATGGCATTTCTGGTATTGTTATCTCTCATCAAGCCTTGATGGTTGCTAAAGCTGATATTCACACATGGCATAAAAGACTTGGACATCCCTCTAGTCCTATTTTACATACTGTTGTCAATAAGAATCAGTTACCTGTTATTGGTTCTGATCGTAAACTGTCTATATGTTCTGATTGTCAATTGGAAAATACCTCTAGACTTCCACTTTCATCTTTGCCTTGTACTTCCACTAGGCCATTTCATTTACTACATACAGATGTATGAGGTCTTTCTCCCATCCCTTCATGTACTGGATACAGATTCTACCTTATTTTGGTATATGACTATACGAAATACAGTTGGCTTTATCCTATGGTTTATAAGTTTGATGTATATTCTGTGTTCAAGATTTTTGTTTCCGAAGTCCAAACTTTGTTTGAATGCAAGATTCAATGTCTCAGATCCGATTCAGGGGGTGAAAATTTCAGCTTTTTCTTAATGATCAAGGTATCACTCATCAATTGGGTTGTCCTCATACCCCTAAGCAGAATGGGTGTGCCGAGAGGAAGCATAGACACGTTATTGAGATAGCCAGAACTTTATTAGCTCAAAGTAGTTTACCTTATAAATTCTGGATAATGGCTTTTCAAACTTCAGTTTATCTTATCAATCGTTTGCCACCACATAATTCAACCATTAGTCCTTGGGAATTGCTCTTCCATGCCACTCCCAGGTATCATACTCTGAAGGCTTTTGGATGTGCTTGTTATCCCTGGTTACAACCTTATTCCTCTAACAAACTAGATGTTGAAAGCAAATAGTGTGTGTTCTTGGGTTACAGTCTTAATCATAGTGGATATAGGTGCCTTGATCTTGTGACTAACAAGGTCTATATTTCACGACATGTAACTTTTGATGAGCAGTTATTCTTATTTAAGACTGGTTTCTTTTCAATCTCTAATTCATCTACAGAGCATTCATTCACAAGTCCTTCTTCTGCAAGTGTTCCAACTTCACTTACTATTCCAATTACTTCATTAACCATTGTTTCACCCACTTCAACAACAAGTATTTCCGCTCCTTCATCAGTAAGTCTCTCCTCGGCAACCTCTGATCCTCACCAAGTTCTTTGTAGATTCCTTCCTCAATCTCTGATCATCAACAATGCTCTATTCCGGTCAATGCTCATCTTATGGTCACAAGAGCAAAAGCAGGAAATCACAAACCTAAAGTTTTTACAGCAACAAAACATCAACTTCCAGCTACTATTGATTCTCTCACAAGCATTCCTCCTACTCCAACTACTTTTTTGCAAGCTTCTAAGAATCCCAAATGGATGGCAGCCATGAAGGATGAGTTTCAAGCCTTATAAACTACTAAGACTTGGGATCTTGTTCCATTCAATCCTAGTTACAACTTAGTCAGATGCAAGTGGGTTTTTAAGATCAAGCACAAACCTGATGGTTCAATTGAAATATATAAGGCCCGACTCATAACCAAGGGATTTCATCAACAAGAAGGTGTTGACTTCTCTAAGACTCTTAGTCCGGTTGCAAAACCAACCACCATACGAATTCTATTATCCATAGTTGTTAATTATGACTGGTTTATTCATCAACTTTATGTGAGTAATGCTTTTCTACATGGTACATTGAAAAAGGCAGTCTATGTGGTCTAGCCCCCTGGCTTTGTGGATTCTACTCGGCCAACTCATGTTTGTAAACTTAAGAGGTCTCTTTATGATCTTAAGCAGGCACCTAGA
>JADOBS010301186.1:0-11689 GCA_015708375.1 Cydonia oblonga
GTCTGGTTACCAGGGATGGCATTTTTTGCAAGTGTTGCAGTAAAGTAGTTTCAGTTTCTGAGTTCAAGAGTCATGGTGGGTTCAAACAGAATCGTCCATGTTTGAATCTTTTCATGGAATCTGGTCAATCCTTCACCTTATGCCAGCTTCAAGCTTGGTCAGCCGAATACAAGACCAGGAAAAAGAGCAGCCAAGTCGTGCGAGATGATGAAAATGATCAAAATGATGATTCGTGTGGACTTTGTGGTGATGGTGGCGAGTTGATATGCTGTGATAATTGCCCATCTACATTTCATCAGGCTTGTTTGTCTCTGCAGGTTTGTTTTTGCTAGTCTTGTGTATTTGTGATGGTTCTCTTTCCTGAAATTTCCTCCTTATTTTATCTATCTACAGATTCTACACATTTCCATGCTATGCTTTTATAACTTTTCCATGATTGGTTCTATTATTTTAGCATCTCTAAATGTTTTAAAGTAAATAATTATGCTTCTGTTCAACGTTGACATTTCATTAAGAAAATATATATATTTCCATGATTTCATACAATTAGGTTACTAATTAAAACTTATTTTTGTTCATTCTTCGAAGGATTTTTCTTTTAATTTGCTCCTGTTTTGGAGTTTTTGGTTGTTTTCTCTTATTGTAAACTAATGATCGGTTTTTGCTTTTGAACTTCAGGAGCTCCCTGAAGGCAGTTGGTATTGCTCAAATTGCACCTGTTGGATATGTGGTGATTTCGTCAATGACAAAAGGGCTCCAAGTCCTGATGGATTTAAGTGTTCACAGTGTGAGCACAAATGTAATTTTCTAATTTCTAGATTATCTTTCTCGTAACTAAACTGTTTTCAGTACATGTAGATAAGTTGAAGTTGTTTGGTGTGGTATGTATGTGTCAAAATATAACATGGTACCTAATATTCTCTTTGATTGCAAAGATGTTATATTTGTGTTCTTATATTTATTGGGAAATAAAATGAAAATTAGCCTTCTTATATCTTTAGAAGTTAATTTTCCGCAATTTCCTGCAATGGATATTCAACGCCAAAAAAGTGATTATGACCGGATGTGGATGATTTTATAATAATGTGACCTAGATTTTTTCCATATTTTCTCGTTAGTAGATTTTAATTTATGTACTCAATACTCAATGTCATACTGTTTTACTTTTCTAGAGAGCATTAGAAGCTTGTTGGAGTTGATTAAAAACATAAGTATTATATATGAAAATGGATAATAAATTGCCATAAAAAGTGATTTGGTTATGCGTTTTCATATGGTATGGTCTGTGTAACGAAGTTCAATCCATTTTTTCCCGTTAGACTACAAGGAATTGATTTTTCTTTTCATTTTATTATTTATTATCTCTTTTCTAATTTAACTCCTCCCAGTTATTAACTTGTTAGTGGCCATCTTATGATTAAGTTGAACTTACCCTTTTATTTATGTTCTTTTTTCTCCTTTCCACTGTCTAGCTTACCTTATAATTCTTTTATAAACAGATCATGACGCATGCCTGAAAGAAAAATGGACATACGGAGCCATACCAGATACTTTTTTCTGTAACAGAAGCTGTCAGGAGGTAATTTTGTATTATCTTATGAATCTTCTAAAAATTTCAATCAAGGAGGATTTGTCGGGTTTACACAAAAATAAATTAATGAGTTTTCCTGGCTCTAAGTTTTGTCTTTGGGTAACGTAAGGACTTCCTTCAAACACTTGATTTCTTTTTATGTAAATGAAATATAGTGGTTTTCCTTTCCTGAATTGTTGTCCTACAACTTTTTGCGCATTAGTGATGAGCCTTATTTAGCTATAGGGAACCACTGATGAGTCTTGTAGTTGTTTCTTTGTTCCTTGTGATTTGTCTGATTTGTTTCTTCCGAGTTGTTATAAGTGCTATGAAAGAGCAGTGTGATAAAATTTTGCTTGCTGTTTCATGTTTCAGCCCAGAAGAGAGCGTTTTGAATTTATTAGTCTTCATTTGCTATTCTTACGGGTTTTCAGTAATTCAAACACTTATATTTTAATGGTTGTGTGTAGGCTTATTCTGGTCTTCAATCTCGCGTTGGCTGCATTAATCATTTTGCCGATGGCTTTTCATGGACACTGCTTAGATGCATTCATGATGACCAAAAGATTCATTCTGCTCAACGATTTGCACTGAAGGCAGAATGCAATACAAAACTAGCTGTTTCTCTTACAATAATGGAGGAATGCTTTTTGTCAATGGTTGATCCTAGAACAGGCATAGACATGATACCCCATGTCTTGTACAACTGGGGGTGAGATCATCTCTTTGGTACAGAATCGTGATTATTTTGCGACTTGATAAGTAGGGCTCTTAAAGTGTGCCTTTGGAACAGTTGTATCTGAAATATTACTTCCTCTTGCAATATACTGTAATTTGGTTTAAGTGAAAGTTGCTTCTCAGATATCGTTTGTATTTTCGAATTACGTATTGCTATTTTTGACTTTCAGGTCAGAGTTTGCACGTTTGAATTTTCAAGGCTTTTACACTGCAGTCTTGGAGAAAGATGATGCGTTGGTATCTGTAGCATCCATCAGGTAGTACTGAAACATTTCCCTTCAACAAGCTCTTAGAAAAATTGATGTTGCACACCATGTGGTATCATTTGGCTGCACTCTAGGGGTTGTATGAGTTTTATGTATGGTGTACGTCATGTGAGTGGTTACAACCATCAAGCAAAGAGATACTCTTCCAATCCAACCCCTCACCCCAACAAGGAAAGAAAACAGGGGACTTATTTGGATTCGTTTCTAGCAAGAAAACTGTTCGAATGTAAGATATTTGTTGGCGTACATCATAGGATTATATGTAAGATATCGGTTGGCCCACATCATACGATTACATGTTGTATTGAATAGTTTTTCACCTATGTTTTTTTTTTCCTCTTATGTGGAGAGCATTAATTAGGTTGCATTGCCAGGACCTGGTGCTTCAGAGGTTTTCAACACTTGGCATTGGATATCTCTGCATGTATCGCCATCATTTTGATTCATCTATGAATTTTGTGCGCAAACACACTTTCTTCCACCGTTCTTCTAAGCTCTCCTGTCATTAACTAGGCAGTTGCACATAACCGATTTTAATATGGATTCTCAACTCTTCACAAACCCAAGTTTTTCGAGTTTCTTACTGCTTCCTTGTTTTGAGTTATTGAACTTTCTGACATATTTTGCCAACTTTTGCTTGTTGCAGGGTGCATGGAACAACAGTTGCAGAGATGCCGCTCATTGCAACTTGCAGTAAGTTCCGTCGCCAGGGAATGTGCCGACGCCTTCTGACTGCGATTGAAGAGGTATAGATGTAAAATATGTAGGTTATGGTATTTTTCTTGAAATAATTGGCTTTCATTTATTGTACTAAAGATCAATGTAGACATGCGCCTCACAGGACCTAAATTTTTTAATATATACACTGAGCGTACACATATATTATATTAAAAAAAAATATTATTTATCAATAATCACCCTGAGTACACACATATATTATAAATACATATACACACATATATATATATACATATATTATATTATATATATAAAATAGAGGATGAAAAACACAATGAGCACACATATAACAATGCATGCAGACGGCACACACATCCATTATATAAAAAATAAAAATCAGAAAACAAGACAGAGATGATAGTGCAAGGAAGAGGTATGAGGTAGTTAAAACTCTACCCAAAATTTGGGTTTGGGAGTTGAAAAAAAAAAAAAAAATCCCTTGAGGCGAGCCTAGACGGCTCCGGCGACGCCTTCTGCCCGCTCCCTCAGAACAGAGGCGGCAACCCTCAAGCCCAGCCTCACAGGGCGTCTAGGCGCGCCCTGAGGCGAGCCTTTTAAAACATTGCTAAAGATACACAATAAATCAGGATTTATACCTATTTATGGAAACGTAGTTTACAATTCTTCGTTTATGTCACTTCTAAATCAGGATTAAGTAAACTTGACAATTTTACTAATATATACTTGGAACAATTTTTGTAATATTCTTAATTTCTTAGAAATAAAAGTAGGTCCGATCTCTGTATAGGCCGGTCCTCCAATTTTAGAATTCACTGGTCCAGCGGATATTAATCTGGTTTATGTTATTAATATGTTTCTTTGCTCCGTTTGGTTGTAGATGCTAATATCTTTTAAGGTTGAAAAGCTTGTCGTAGCTGCCATTCCCGATTTGGTAGAGACATGGACACAGGGTTTTGGCTTTGTACCCGTAGAAGGCGATGACAAGCGTAGTTTGGACAAGATCAACTTGATGGTCTTTCCTGGAACAATGCTGCTCAAAAAACCCTTGTACGAAAATCAAAAAGCACATAGGCGTTCTAGTAAGTTATTCTTTTCCCTTCTCAGGCATGTACTGCAACCTGATATATCGCCTTCTGCTAACGACGCTGATGTTAAACTTAAAACAAACAGAAATGGAAACCAACAGAGTTGCTGCTGATGCGGAGTTAGAAGTCGGTGCTGAAGCGGAATTCAACGATGGTATCCAGCCATTCGAGGGAACCGGTTGTCAGATCGAAGAGGGCTGGGAATCCGAACTTGACACTAAGGAAGCGGAAGTCGGAGTTAAGGGAAGCAAGAATGCGCAAGCAGAAGTAGGTGAAGCCGAAGGAGGCACTTTGCAGGGCGAATTTTCAAAGCTGTCTGTGGAAGAAGTAGCTGAACTAAAATTAGAAAATAGCGACGGGCCGGAAACCGTGGCTAATGTTGAATCCTTGAAAATGTATGATGAAATACAGCAGCAGCTTCCCTTGGACGAATAATCGCAAAAAATTAAAAAAAAAAAAATTGCGATGTTGAAATAAAATATAAAATCGTTTAAGTTAAAAAGTGTATGGTGCTCAAATGAAAGATTGGACCGATGAGAAAACCAATGTTCTTACTCAATTTTTTTTTTTTTTTATAACTTTGATCTCGTTTATTGACATGGTTCGTCGTTTAGGATACGTTCAACTTCGGTTTTAACCAATATGAGAGTATTAATCCAAAGTTTGAAGCTTACATCTTAAATATATCGTTAAATGGGATCAAGTTAAAGAAAATCGATTAAAACAAAAATTTTCCAATCTTAAACGTATGAGAGCAGCTTACATGGTATGGATATATCATTTCAACGTTTCGTGTTAATAATATAATACCATGTTGAAGAAATTTGCACATGTCGATGTATCATTGATCATGTAAAGATATAGCGTTTTACATAAATTCCACGTGCTGACATATATTATGATTTTATTTAAGAAAAACTCTTTTTTGGTAGGAAAAAAAAAACAACTCTTTTCATAAATGGCAAACAAATTAAGAGACTCTAAATCTCAGGTTTAATACTAATAAAACCCCTTTTTTAAATTTTTTATAAAATATTGAATTATAAATTATAATAATCAATTAATTAATAAAATGTAAAATTTGAGCGGTTGAACCAAATTTTCACTTTAAGGTACATTTCATTTAATTTTTTTGATAAAAATGTCACATTTTAATAATAAAAATGAATGTTTTGGTTTAACACATAATATCATTGATAAAGAGGTTAATTGACATAAAAATGTACCTAATTCGTTTACTAAGGAGCCGTTTGACAACTATTTGTTTATCTCTTTAGAAAACTAATGATGGTTACTAAACAAAATATGAGTTTTCAGTAAAAAAAAAGTTAAAAATTGAAACTAACAACGAAATGGTATCAAAACGGCTCCTAATTTGAAATAAAAAACCTAATTCACCAAGAAAAGTCCATGAGGAAACGTTTGTCGGAAATGTATTTATTATTAATTTTTCAAGCTATCAGAAGATTTAAACTCTGAAATCACCAAGCTCCGGAGCCGGACTTCGGACCAGTAACGGTAACGACCAATAACGGAAACCATCTCTCTCTCTCTCTCTCTCTCTCTCTCTCTCTCTCTCTCTCTCTCTTTCTTTCTCCGATTGCGGAATCCTTCTCTTACAGATCACTCCCACGAACCCTAGATTTTCTTCTAGGGTTTCTCCTCTCCTTCCCTGAACTGCAAAACGATGCCTTCATCCCCCAAGTTCTTCCACGCGCGCCAACCTCCCTCCACTTTCAGACCAACAGTCCTGATCGTCGCCTTCTCCCTCGTCTTCGGACTCTCCGGGTTCATCTTCGGAATCGTCTCGGTTCTCCACCCGAGCCAGTACAAGTGCCTGACCGGCAACGCCAGATCGGTGAAGGTGGTTTGGGAGAAAAGTGGCGGCGGCGGCACTCAAAACGGTCTCGTTTCGGGGGTTGGAGATGGAAATGACGAGAACAAGAGGCATAAAGTCATGGGCTTTGTGGGGATACAGACCGGGTTCGGATCCACTGGTCGTAGACAGTCCTTGAGGAAGACTTGGATGCCGTCCGATACACAGGGCCTTCAACGGTATCGATTTTATTTAAATCTGTTTTCATACATACCAACAATTTGATTCATATTTCACATGATTTTAATGGAAAATTGGCTGAAATGATCAGTTTACAAATCCCAATTGCTGAAATGATCACTTTTCAGTATCTAATCGATAACGTCGTTAATATTTGATCGATATATGTGGACAAGATTTGATCTTGATAGTTCAATTATTGGGATTTGCAAAACACGATCATTTTGGTCAATTTCCCGATTTTAATAGCATATATTGTTTGTTGCGAATTACGGTCCTAGGAGAATGATTATTGATTTTGAACTTTGATTTAGACAACGTTATATGCTAGAGTGGCTTGAAAAAATCGAAAGCTTGGTAATTGTGATTGTGTTATTTGGTATTGATTGGAAAAGTGGGGTTGCAGCTTGGAAGAAGCCACTGGTTTGGCTTTCAGGTTTGTGATTGGTAAAACCAAGGATAAAGCAAAGATGGCAGAACTCTCTAAAGAGGTGGCCAAATATGATGATTTCGTGCTATTGGATATTGAAGAGGAGTACAGCAAGCTCCCCTACAAAACGTTAGTTCTGGAATAATTATAGTCGTCTTTCATGCCTCTAGTTTATTACTGAAGTATTATGAAAATAAAAATGTTGTTTGTTTCTATTGCAGGTTGGCTTTCTTCAAAGCTGCCTATGCACTTTATGATGCTGACTTCTATGTTAAAGCTGATGACGACATATACTTAAGGCCAGGTGCATAGATTTGTACAGAATATCCATATCATATTTAGTGTGTCTAATATGTTATTTGATTCTGAGATTTTTTGGAGTAATGTGATCACTTTGCATTGATATTACCAGATCGCCTTTCACTGCTTTTGGCAAAAGAGCGTTCTCACTCTCAGACTTACCTTGGGTGCATGAAAAAGGGCCCAGTCTTCACTGACCCGAATCTTAAGTGGTTAGTGCTGTTTCTTTCATGATTTGGTTGTCTTTTCTCCGGTGATATCATTAAACTTCCTTTTTATATTTTATGCCTTTATTAGTCTGTGCAACTACTTGATTTAAGACTATTTTGGAATCATTTGTGGGGTGTGATTACTGAAAGTAAAGTGTCCAGTTATCCTGCATCCAAGTTAAATGGTTCACTGATAACCAGAACTATTCAGTTATCTTTTCTTGCTGCAGTAAAATGATCTGATCGATGAAATTATTACAGGTATGAGCCACTTTCGTATTTGCTTGGAAGCGAGTACTTTCTCCATGCCTATGGTCCAATATATGCTCTTTCTGCTGATGTTGTTGCAAGTTTGGTTGCTCTTAGAAACAACAGGCAAGTTATAACGCATCAACCAAACTTTGCTAATTTAGTTGATATGTACCCTTATATGTATGCACTGGAAAGTTATTGTTTGTTATATTGTATTTCGGTCTCTCTGACCATGTATATATGATGGGAAGCTGATGGCATGTTCTTAATCAGAGATCTTGAATGATTGAAAAAGTTTCAACTTCACTTTTCTCTTTGATCTAGTTAGTTGGTGTCAGTAATCTTCTTTTACCCTTGGGAACAATTAAGCCCTAGGCATGACCACTCCATTGTCCCTTGAGACAAGTCCAAGGTGGCTGAACATGTCCGGCTTTAATGCCAACTTCCCATAAGTTGTTTAAGTTGCCAAGTTTATCCATTGGAAGGAGTTTAACTTATAACCATGTACATAGTGCTGGGAGGGTGAAGGGGTGGCTGCTTTCAGTTCTCCTTCTATTGTTTTATCTTTAAGAGTTCTTGAATGATTCCTCTTTGATCCAATTGGTGGGTGTTGGTAATGTTATTCGGTCACATATGGAGAGGCCAGTTAAGTTGTTCTACGATATTTAGGAGACACTAGTATATGGTACAGGTCTATAAACTTGCAATTGTGTCATAGTCTTTTGCTTTCCTGAACAATGAGTGCCTCTTAGATCTGACCACTCTATTATCACTTGAGCGAAGTCCTGGGTGGTTGAACATATCTCAGTTTCTATTATTAGTTGTTTAATTGTCTAGGAGATTGATAGGTTTGCACGACAGTAGGACCTTGGCTGTATTTGTTTGTCAGGATGTATATATGTGAAAAAGTGGCGAGTGTTGAGTTTTATTGGCTTTTTGTGCCTTTGGGAGAAAGTTCTGGCCATAAAAGCTAACAAGTATTTAGTGAATGCATAGTTCGACTAAAATAAAGACGGGGTGAAGTTTATATGGTCATGGTGACTCTTATCGTTAGCATTCTTCAGAAAGCATTTCTAGGTCAGTGTCCAGGGGTTAATAAACCTAGGCCAACTCCAATTATCACTAAAGAGAGACTTATAAAGGCAGCTTGAATATCAGGTGGTTTTATGCTTGTGATACCACCTCCAATGCCCCTACGGATGAAGTATTATAGTTGGGATTTCTTGCATCATTTAGCATGAAGCATCCATGCTGTGTAGGCTTCTGATTATTGTATCCAGAGACATGATTGTCTTAAATCATCTTAAGCTATTTGGTTTGTTGTTTTCCCTTTAAATTCAAATATCAAGAAAATAAATTATTCAATTGTCAATAGATCTTTACATCTCTGCTAATTTCCTACCCTGCAACAAAGCTAATTTTGTATCATCTTCTGTGTAATCACAGTTTTCGAATGTTTAGCAATGAGGACGTCACAATTGGTGCGTGGATGCTTGCAATGAATGTCAACCAAGAGAACAATAAAGCATTGTGCTCACATCAGTGTACATCATCATCTATTGCTGTGTGGGATATTCCGAAGTGCTCTGGTTGGTGTTTCTTCTCCAATGATTAATTTTAGAGACTATCTTGGTAATCTCCGGTAATCAAATGCCATATGCTAAAATTGCATTCGAGATCGGTGTTCAGAGTCTCAGACATGAAATATTTCATCTTATGCAGAGAGTTGTTTTTCATAACCCGTTGTCCCATATCTTTTCTCAGCCTTCAGAACCACATGATTTAACTTGGGAATGAAATGAAAAGGTAAATAACCATAGGAAATGATAATACTGTTTTGAAAGGGAAAATTCTTTAAAAAAAACTAGGATTTATTTTAAATAAGCCACAAATGTTATATCAATTCAAAATGGTTTGGAGTCACATTAAGCTTTAATGAACCAGTTGACCATTTTGCCCTTCATTGGAGCGTCAATGAGAGAATGAAAACTGAAAGTAAGTGTTTAGCAATTACTTGAGAAAGGTATAATTGGATTGGACATTTCACATTTATATACACATAAGTGTACGTTGTTTTATAGTGTTATTGTTAATGCAGGGCTGTGCAACCCAGAAACCAAATTGCTAGAACTCCACCAGCAGGACAGCTGCTCAAAAACTCCGACAGTGGAATCTGATGATTAGCAGCCTTGCATCGTTTTCCTCACGAAGTGGATCAACTGAGGAGTTATTTTTGGGTATGCACATCCTTCCGTTACCTGACGATATCATTCTTTTGTTTTTTCCCATGTGTAGTAAGAACACAGAAATATACACATTTTTTGAAGGGTCCCAAAGAGGGATATGATGAGAAGAGGGTGTAGAAAAAGGGCATGGCCCATATGGGGTCACAGTTACAGGATTTAGGATGACCCCGTACGGGGTCATAGTTATCAGGGTTGTAATCATTTGTCAACTATTCTAATTTTATATCATTCTTTAGAATTTTGAGTTCAGATCTTTTAAACATCAGTGAGCATTGCACTTGGAACGTAGATCGAGAATGAAGGTGACTGGAAGTAGAAACACTGTTCTTCTTCATCCTTTCTTTACTAGTTTTAACAACGTACACTTTCAGAGATATATCTTGAAAACTTGGGGTGTTTAGTGGGTGCTTTTTCAGCATGTGTCATTCCCTCCCTACTGCTCTCTGCAATGTCTGTCCGTAGGGTTACCTCAAAGCCAAAAACAGCCCCATTTTTCTTTCCTTTGAAGGCATCTCTGTGGATTCTGATATACCCAAACATGACAAGCTGGAAACTTGGACTGAATTTTTCCATTCCGTAAACATAGTATAAGAAATAAACCTTTTGTGTCCTTTTAAGGCATCGTCTATGGTGCTTGCTTTCATCCACTGGGAACAAGGGAAATTCTTCGCCTTCTATAACCTACGTTTGCCATTTTTTCCCCAAGAAAACTCTTTTTCCAGCTGCTGCCACAACATCAGCTTCAATCTTTCCACTCTTACCCTTTGAGACCTCATAGGTACCTTCATCCAGATACAAGGATTCTTCCAAGTTTTCACTTTCCCTCCATTTGAAATCTTAGATCATGATGTCATATCCTCAAGCATTAGACCTCATGTCATACCCTCAAGTTTTCACTTGGATAAAACTCGAGTCGTTGTAACTTGTAAGCTACACACCTCAAGCTCTCCCCCTTCCATCGTCATAGTCAAAACTCATTTGCCATCAAGATCCTCTTTACATCCTCGTTCACCATCAAGGACGAAGTAAACGCCTTCATTTGCTAAACTTACGGTTCTCTAGCTCCCACCTCGAGCCTTTCTGCCAAGTTCTGTTCTCAGTTTGTCTCCTGTAACTGAATCTTTTTCTATTTACATCATAGAGTAACGAAGCACTTTCTAAGATCCACAGTTTGAGGATATTTTGGGCCTTATATTGACCTATGTTCATATTCTTTACAACAGTCTGTTTGGTATCTTTTTTGGATCCAACTATTCAAATTTGACTTCATATCTCCCAAGATTTGTTAATCTTCAAACTTAAAAAAGAAGATTTTTCAACTCATGCTCAATTTAGGGTTTGCATCTCCCTTTAGTGTATGCAAAGAGTAATATTTGCTTGAATTTTTTAGGCAGGGAAATGACCTTACCTGACCAGACCAAACCAAACCAAATCAAACTGATCACCCAATGGATGATTTCGTTCGATTATGTTACTAGTCTCGAGTTCTAAACCAAACCAATCTGAACCGCACGCCTTGAAAGCAAAATCAATTCTCAATTTGAGGAAACTTGTTTGAAGTCATTGATTTTGTTTTGAGTAAGGTTTCTGGTATGTAATTTGCATTGTTGTCTTTGCAAGTACATGGCACTTGGCTTACTGAAAACAACAATTGGAATTATACATGGTGGCCAAATGAACATACCAGTTTTGGCCTCTCTTCCGATCCCCCATCTGAATCTGATTTGTTACTCTCTCCCTCCCTCCCTCCTGCCCTCCCAAATGTGTCAATTTTTTACGGTATGGCTGCCCATGTTCTGCTATTGATCTACCACTTCATCATCAATTTTTTATGCACC
>JADOBS010301187.1:0-11689 GCA_015708375.1 Cydonia oblonga
TAATTCAAGAACGAACCAGCTTCGAACTCCTCTTCCAAATGAAGTTCCTCAGAACGTTGATCTTCACTAGAATTATCCATAGCAAAAGTTGGTAGAAGGTGAAGGAATATGGCTGAAATGGGGGAAAGAGGAAGGCTGAAATGGGAGAATGAGAGGGAGTAAGAGACAAATGAAAGAGAGAAATGCAAGCACTGAAGTATTGGGAAAGAAGAGGGTTCAAATATGGATACAATTTTAGCGTCGAAATATGAGAGCCTTACGTCGGCCAAAACCGACACTAACTCTGATAAACTGACATTTTCAGACTTTGCGTCAAAATAATTGGACCTTCTGTCGATTCAAACTGACACTGTACCTAACACGAACTAACCTAGCCTGACATACATATTTACTGAAAAGCCTGCAACACTTTTGACTAACCCCTAGTCGCGTCGAAATAAGGTAACCTTGCGTCGGAATAAAGACCATTTTGCGTCGGTTTAAACCGACATTATGCTGACTGATTTCTGTCGCGTCGGAATGAGGACAACCTTGCGTCGGTTTAAACCGACGTTAACCTGACAAACATGACAGCGTATCAAGTGGCCTCAAATAAGGAACCTCTACGTCAGAATAAGGAAGATCTGCGTCGGTTTAAACCGACGTTAGCCTGACATGACTGCGTTACGTCGGAATAAGGAACCTCTGCGTCAGATTAAGGAACCCTTGCGTCGAATTAATAAGATGTTACGTCGGTTAAAACCGACGTAAACTCTGACATCACTGAAAAAGATTTTCCAATCCATTTCCCCGTGCAAAAAAATGGGGAAAATTCCCGCCCATAATATTTTATTTAAACCGACGCAGATGACATATGCCGTCGCCTAAAAGCGACAGGAAACAAGCCAAAAAAAAACGTTTAAGCCAAAGTTAAAAAATAAGCTGTTATGTTATGTCATATAATATTTTAATAAATAAAATTTAACTTAGATATAATACTTAATAAGAAACAGAAATATAATTTTATGATAAGATATCATCACACAACACAGCTCACGATACAAATTGCGTAGTAATTTTCGTATACTTTAGGGCTGCATCTAACCTCTTCTTTAGACTGCCTACATACCCTAAACAGGGAACAAGCCATTCGTAGTTCGTCCTTCATTATACTCGAACAATAATCACATAATTCACTATGTCTCAACATAAAATCACACTGCTGGCATGTAACATCACGAGGAACCTTCGACGAAGCGCAACATAATCTCTACCGTTGTAGCACGATATTCTCCGTTTTAGGCCCCGACCACGCCTTCACCGTTTTGTTTCTGGGAACTCAAACGAGAACTTCCCAGTGGGTCACCCATCCTAAGAATGCTCTCGCCCGAACTCACTTAACTTCTGAGTTTCGATGGAACCCGAAGTCAGTGAGTTCCCAAAAGGCCTCGTGCTATATAGAGGTGGGCATGTACATATAAGGCACATCACCCCCTCTCCGTTGGTCGATGTGGGATGTTACAATCCACCTCTCTTAGGAGCCCAACTTCCTCGTCGGCATACTCGCACCACATGGCAAAGTGGCTCTAATAACATTCAATTATAACATCCCACATTGACCAATAGAAATGGGGTGATATGCCTTATATGTACATGCCCACCTCCATATAGCACGAGGCCTTTTAGGAACTCATTAGCTTCGGGTTTCATCGGAACTCCGAAGTTAAGCAAGTTTGGGCGAGAGCAATCCGAGGATGGGTGACCTACTATGAAGTTGCTCGTGAGTTCCCGAAAATAAAACCATGAGGGCGTGGCCAAGGCCTAAAACGGACAATATCGTGTTATGGCGGAGTCAAGACTAGGATGTGTCAGAATGGTATCAGAGTCACTCTACTGTTCGGTACGGATATGTCGACGAGGACGTTGGGCCCCTAAGGTGTAACATACCATATCGACCAACAGAGAGGGGGTGAAGTGCCTTATATGCACATGCCCACCTTCATATAACACGAGGCCTTTTGGGAGCTCACTGGCTTCGAGTTCCATCAGAACTCCGAAGTTAACCAAGTTCGGGCGAGAGCATTCCTAGGATGGGTGACCCACTGGGAAGTTCTTGTGTGAGTTCCCAAACCATGAGGGCGTGGCCGGAGCCCAAAGCGAACAATATCGTGCTACGGCGGAGCTAGGACTAGGATGTGAGAAAATGGTATCAGAGCAACTCTGCCGTGTGGTGCGAGTGTGCCGACGAGGACGTCAGGCCCCTAAAGGAAGTAGATTGTAACATCCCACATCGACCAACGGAGAGGGGGTGGATGTGCCTTATATGTACATGCCCACCTCCATATAGCACGAGGCCTTTTGGGAGCTCACTGACTTCAGGTTACATTGGAACTCAGAAGTTAAGCGAGTTCAAGTGAGAGAATTCCTAGGATGGGTGACCTACTGGGAAGTTCTCGTGTGAGCTCCCAGAAACAAAATTGTGAGGGTATGGCTGGGGCCCAAATCGAACAATATCGTGCTACAGCGGAGCCTAGACTGGGATGTGTTATAAGAAGGGTAGATTGTATCATCCCACATCGACCAACGAAGACAGGGTGATGTGCCTTATACATGCCCACCTCCATATAACATGAGGCCTTTTGGGAACTCACTGGCTTCGGGTTCCATCGGAACTCCAAAGTTAAGCGATTTCAGACGAGAGCATTCCTAGGATAGGTGACCCACTGGGAAGTTCTCGTGTGAGTTCCCAGAAACAAAACCGTGAGGGTATGGTCGGGGCCCAAAGTGGACAATATTGTGCTACGGCGGAGTCGAGACTGGGATGTGACAAAATATAATTAAAAAGGGATGTGACAATTTCTGACGTTCGTTTTCCCAAATTAATTCGTTTGAGTAGAGTCTGACTAAATGTACCATTTATGTGCTTAGGTGAAATTAATAGTGGCGCTACCGTTATTCCTTTTGGCACAGCTTGCACCAACGGTGTACGGTGAGTGGACCCCTTCTAAAAATGCATGTTTTAACAGTAGTAATGCATACATGAAAAGCATGATTTAATGATTACGTTTTATGAAATGTTTTGAGATAACATGCTTACAGAGTCTAGTTTGAATTATTACTATTTTTCCTATAACCCGTGTTCTTTATAGAATATCTGATGGGTGGCGATATAATATTTAGAACATGTTTTGAACACCTCTTTATAGTATAGATGATGGATGACTTTATACTATGAAGTTGCTTTTCAAATATATGTATGTTCAATGGTTTGTAATTACCTAATGCTCCTTATTCCGCTACGGGACGAGGGATAGATTCTGTCACATGCGAGGTTACGATGTTGGCATAGGGCATGAAGATGATTTTCCTCTGGCAAATTGGCACAGGGATGGGGAGCTGGCATAGGGCGGGAAGGTGATTTTCCTCTGGTAATTGGCACAAGGAAGGGGAGCTGGCATGGGGCCTGGAGTGAGATTGGACATTCACTAGCAATTACGATATATATGAGTTATGTTTTAAGACATTGCACAGCATGCTAGGTTTCGGAAAGCCTATTTTTATTTATCATGTTATATGTGTTTTCAAAAAACCTGGGGGTTAGTATCAAAACCGTTTATTCTGTCACATCCCAATCTCGACTCTACCGTAGCACGATATTGTCTATTTTGGGCCCCAGCCATGCCTTCACGGTTTTGTTTCTGGGAACTCACACCAGAACTTCCCAATGGGTCACCCATCCAAGGAATGCTCTTGTCCGAACTCGTTTAACTTCGGAGTTCTGATGGAACCCGAAGCCAATGAGTTCCTAAAATGCCTCGTGCTATATGGAGGTAGGCATGTACATATAAGGCATCACCCCCTTTCCGTTGGTCGATGTGGGATGTGGCCCTACATCCTCGTCGACACATCCGTACCGAACGGCAACCTGGCTCTGATACCATTCTAACACATCCCAATCTTGACTCTGTTGTTGCATGATATTGTCCTCTTTGGGCCCTGGGCACGCCCTCACGATTTTGTAATTTCCCAGTGGATCACCCATCCTGGGATTGCTCTCGCCCAAACTCGCTTAACTTCGGAGTTCCGATGAAACCCGAAGCTAGTGAGTTCCCAAAAGGCCTCGTGCTATATAGATGTAAGCATGTACATATAAGGCACATCACCCCCTCTCTGTTGGTCGATGTGGGATATTTCAACTTAACAGAATCCAAACCAGGATACGATTTCGGACCACTCAGTGGAATCCAACTAAAATATATCACCTATTGAAATGTCCCAAGTACCATTAATCTTCATCACCCCTGGTATGCGTATGGTCCCCCATTGCAGATATACCAAGAAGAACCATATGCATAATCTCATCGTGCAGACAATGATCACCCATCACGGATATACCAAGCATGACCACCCCTTAATACGTATGGTCCCCCATCGTGGATATACCAAGCATGACCATATCTTAACTCTAGGTAGTGATCACCTATCACAGATATACCAAGCATGATCACTCCTAGAATGTGTATGATCCCTCATCGCGGATAAACGAAACAGAACCATAGGCATAATCTAATAATGTAGGCAGTGATCACCCATCGCGGTTATACCAAGCATGATCACCCCTATCAGTCCCCCATCGCTAGTGATCACCCATCACGGATATACCAAGCATGATCACTCCTAGGATGCATATGGTCCCCTATCACGGATATACCAAGCAGAACCATAAACATAGTTTATTCGTGCAGGCAGTGATCACCCATCACGGATATACCAAGCATGATCACCTTTGAAATACGTATGGACCCCCTTCGCGGATATACCAAGCAGGACCACATCCTAACTCTAGGTAGTGATCACTCATCATGGATATACCAAGCATGATCACTCTTAAAATGCGTATGGTCCCCTATCGCAGATAAACCAAGCAGAAGCATAGGCATAATCTAATAACGTAGGCAGTGATCACCTATCGCAGATATACCAAGCAGGACTGTCTAAGCACCACTGCTACCTGATGCAATCAGTTCAGCACACAATATACCCCTACCTCAATCCCTATGATTTCCAAAGTAGGCACTTGCACTATCAACTTCTCATGACCACTAACTATCTTGTCATACAAGCATAAAAGTTCTACATAATACTTCTAATAAGATTCTAGGCTCACATCGTCACAAAAATAATCATACACATGATTCGTATTATCAAGAATTTAAATATACAAATGCATGTCACAATAAGGCGTTCCAATCACTTAAACTGAGGTAAGCATTAACTAGAATAACTCACTAACCAAGATAGGCCCACTAGGCTCTGTCGGGTCTCTAGTCATACTAAACTCAAAATTTACAAACGAAATTCAAAACATTTTATTGGAAAGTCAACCCTCGGTCGACATGGTCACTTGTAGGATCGACAATCCTACCTAACTTAGTTTGGAAGATCTGCCCACGAATCTCTGATCCATAACTTCCCAAGAGTTTCATTAAGCTTCTAGAACAACATCTTAAAGTTTCAGAATGATCCACCGGTGACGTTCAATTTTACAAACTTAGGAAACCAATCCAGGAAGATCCGTACGTTAGATTCCTAATCCGTCAGTTCCTAATATCCTCAAATATTATGTACTATTACGTATTTATATTTGGTGCTAATCCAACAGTCGGATCGTCAATTCATATAATGTCCAAGTGGCAGTCTCTATCAAAACTATAATCATACGATGAAATTTCATCAATCAAATGTCACATATGGAATCAGGGTATCCAAATTAATCTAGGAAGGGCAGGTGGGGCCTCGGCCTATGCCCAGCCGCACATGGCGGCCGGCCGCCCCTTGTCACTAGAAAATTCAACTATTTTTTAAAATTACCAAATTTTCCAAGCGAGTAGATCTCAGTGAGGAGAGTAATTTTCATAACTGGGACGAAGTCCAGTTCAATTGGGAAACACTTGAAATCGCCCACGAACCGCTGGATTCCTAGAATTGGGTGTGCTTCAATTTGACCTCCATACTCGCTCCGACGCCTCCCCCATTGCTTGGCCTTTGTTCCTGAGGTTAAGGCGAGCCTATTGGTTGAGTTAGCTTCATGATTTGCGGATCGCTGTCGTACACCCACACGAGCCACCGTCCGTTTTTCCCTAAAACTACCACCCAATTCCTTCTAATTTTTGGGTGGAAATAGAAGAGAGCAGCCTAGGAAGTTGTTTCTAGGTAGTGGTTTGCCTTGATTTGCCGAAAAAATGATCGAATTTGGCCGTGGTGCTCGGTCGGGTCGTGCGGGTCAAGGGAAACCCCAGTTTTCCCCCTCATTTTCTCCTTCCCTCATTTCCCTTGTCTCTCATTCCTCCATCTCTCCCCCTCCTCTCCTAATTGGTTCATCCTTTTTTATCTGATTGGGCAGCCAATGCCCTTCTCCCTCACTCTCCCACACCTCTCTTTTTTTGCCCCTCTTCTTCGTTGCCATTAGGCAGCTTCTTTTTCTTTCTTTTTTCTTTTTTTTTTCTTCCCAGCCACTCATGTAGCTTCCTTGCCTTGAGTCTGATTGGTCAGCCTTCCCACAAGGTGGGAATGCACTTTAAAAAACACGAATCAGAACACCCGTAACTTTTACGTTATAATCTCGAATCGCAAACGGCTTTCACCTATGCGCTCATGGCTTCGAAATCTATTCATTTTAAGATTAATTACAAAAATTCAAACCCGATAACTATTTGATTTAATACCCAAAATTTACGGAATTAAAATTAACTAATAAAGATAACGTAAACGTAAATTACAAATTTAAATTAAGGGATACGTAATGAATAGTGAAATTCCGGGGACAGGATTTCACACACCCACTCCTACTTGCAAGTGGTTTGTAGCTCAGTTAGTTAAGAGCATTTGTTCTTGCACCTGAGATTTCGGATTCAAATTTCCTTTCCGGTAGTTTAATGTACATTATCCTATCATTTGTTAAAAAAAAATTTGAGAAAAAAGGATAATGGTTAATTTGATAGTTAGATCGTATGTAGAGGCAAGTAATGATATAAAAATATTTTACAATAAGGGGTGAGAGAAATAAATTGATATCAAATTCAACATTCACAATATTTGAAACTAAGACCTCTTACTTATAAATGAATAAAAATAACATTATACTGTAATACAAAGTGTTGTATGCATGCATTGTTTTCAGTACATCCTTCTATGCAAGCCAAATGGACTAAGCTGAAAACTACTGCTCATTTTATATCTAAAAACACACAATTGTCTGCAATCAAACATATGATTAATCAAATCTCTAGCGCGAAGGAACATATTAGGCAATCATATATAATGGAAGAAAAAAAAATTTGACAAAATACACATGTCGAATACACTAATTAATACAATGCTCAATGTGCGAAGGAAATGAAGGAAAAAGTGTGAAGGAAACAATTGCAAGGGCTCACGTTTGGTCTGATTCAGATGTCCGTTCCCCTGCCGGTAACCAGCGAGACTAACGTTTCCATGTAAACCGCAACTTCCGACTGAGTCCCGATAGCAATGTTTCTAAACGTCTTTCCCTTCGGATTATACAACGCCAATATATTTCGGTTGTAGTCCAACAAAACTTCATCATTCTCTAAAATGCATAGAGGCTTGAAAGATTCGTTGCGCTCTTCAGGTAGGATCTGATCCAAAGAAATTTTCACGACTTTAGTCCAAGATTTTGCGACTCCGTACTCCTTCATCACCCATATCCGAAGATCCGTTTCCAACGGGTAAGAATACACAAATAGACAATTTTTACTAACACCGACTCCCACAAAGACACAGTTTTTGTTGCCAAGGTAGGGCAATGGCAACATCTCCTTAAATTTCTCCTCTGCTAAATCGAAGGACAAAATTCGCGAAGCAACCATACTAACTTCTACCCAATGTAGAGCTCCGCTTAAGAAGCAACCCTTCCCTTCCAAGTGAATATAATTGCCGTGATCATCGTCAGCACTCCTCCTCCATGAATCGGATTTGAGTGAGAAAACTTGAATCGTGACTTCTTTAGAACGAAGTGTTGTTTTAGACGATCCTCGGATTACCTTGTAATCATCCGTGGTGGAATCATACCCGAATCCATAAAACAGTGAACCGGAATAAAAAGGTTTTGGTAATACCTTGGACTGCCCAGTACAAGGATTCCATATGATAATTTTATTGCAGTTTACTTCTAGACATTTTACTTCTAGACATATCAAGCCGTTGCAGGAACCCACAATTCTTGTAAGAACAATATCCGGGATCCTCACTGGAAAATCAAGCTCTTTACCTGTAACACGAACATGGGAATCGCTCTGCTGATCATTCAAGGCGACGTGGACAATGGAGTGGATACGCGTGGACGAGATAAAGAGGGTGAAGTTTCTGGTGTTGTTCTTGCATGTGAGTACAGTGTGGCTGAGGTGCTTCGTAACGAAATGAGGATTGGAGATTAAAGCGCACCATGACGTGCATACACACCGAAATTGGAGTAAAGATCTGACTGGGAGCCTTGAGAGGATCTCGATAATAATGTCGTTGTAGTCAATGAGAGGTACTCGTTGACGGAGTTTACCATCAGAGGGGGGAGGTTGCTTCAGCTGCCGGGGGCTATTGGGGCCATCCGCCGTGGTAGTGTTCCTTCCAGCTGCTGGCGGGAGTTTCGAAGTGGAGATTCTTGGAAAAGGGCGGTAAATACAAGAACAACACTCTGAGTTTGTCATTGCAGAAAGCATTGTGTCGACAAGGTACTTCATGAAATATATATAAAAAATGGGAATGTCTGAATGAACCCACATATTTCATTACTACACCCCAAGCTTTAAAAATAATTTTAATAAAAATTTTACACTCTAAACTGTACAATTATAAAAAATTAAAACTAAAATAAGGGAGTTTTAATGAAAATTTCGCGATACTGTTCACTTTAATGAAAAACCACATTTTTACACTAAAAAGTCAAACCTGGTAATATTCACTTTACCCTTTATTTTATCCTTATCGTTAAAACTCAAAGTTTTCAAGTCATTTTCATTAGTTTTCCTAAAAAAAATGTTATAGACAAATCAAATTTTGTGAGATCACTTAGCTTCTTTCTTCATTCTTCTGTTTCTCCAAAAGCTATGCAATTCTACCAGCCTTTCATTCAACTCCCTTCAAATTTTAGTAGAAGTTGTAAACTAGACCAAACAACCAAGCAATAAATAAAACACACAACATGATTTACAGTTCCTCCAATATAGGAGTACCTTTCTAATGGAAGCTTTATTGATTATCAACAAATACAAGAGAACTCACAAAGACAAAACGCTCTCAAGTATACACACTTATGCATCTCAAACTCACATACAAAACTTCTCCCAAAGCCATCTATTTTGGATAAGCAACTTTTAATCTCTCTTGGAATCGCGGCTGCGTCCTATAAAGCTCCTTTTATAATTCATGTTCTTTGGCATCCCCCTCCATTTTCTTAGGTCAAGGTGAATACAAATGGCCTTGCTAAAGGTAATCGGGTCCTGCAACTTGTGGTGGGGTTTTCCGAGATTCTGTGGGCAGTGATGAAGGTTTTTCTTAGGACTAGATCTCCTGGTGAGAACTGCCGGATGTTGGCCTTTTTGTTGTAGCTGGAGAGGAGCTGCTGCTGGTAGGCTACGATGCGGGTGATGGTCTGCTCGAGCTCCTTCTCTGCTAGATCTAAGCTTATTGCCATCTCCTTACTGTTTTGCTTAATGCTTGGCAGCAGAGTGCTGATACTTGGCACGATGACATTTGGGAGGAATGATTGCTTCTGAACCAAATGCCAAAGAGAAAGGAACCTCACCGGTGGCTCGTCGTTTGGTCGTGCGATATGCCCATAAACATTTGGGGAGTTCGTCTGGCCACATTCCCTTCTTGTCGAAGAGGGATTTCTTGAGATGGTCGAGAATCATCTTATTAGATGCTTCGGCCTACCCATTGCCCTCAGGATATCTCGGCGTGGACATATGCTGTTTGATGCCATACTTTTGGAAGAACTTCGCCAAATCTTTGGCAACGAATTAGGGGCTGTTGTCGGTGACGATGGATTGGGGATGCCAAATCGATAAATAATGTTCCTCTATATGAAGCGATCTACATTCGCTTGAGTCATGGTTGTCATGGGCTCTGCTTCTACCCATTTGGTGAAGTAATCGATTGCCACCCCAGTAACAGGCGGCATTGGCCTTACCAAGTCGATTGCCCACTGCCTGAACGGCCAAAAACTCTTCTGTGGGTGTAGATTACTGGCAAGAAGTGCTGATACCGGCTTGTAGCATTGGCAGCGGTCACACTTTTGCATTAACTCCTTAACGTCTTAATGCATATTAGCGCAGTAGTAGCCTGTATTAAGAGCCATCTACACTAAGAATTGGCATCCGAAGTGATTTCCACAAACGCCTTTGTGGATTGAGCTTAAAACCTTTAGGTCGTAGGGAGACGCTAGGCAGCGGAGATATGGTCTATTGTAGGATCTTTGGGCGAGAATACCATTCCACATGTAGTAGCATGATGCCTTTAGTTGGAGCTTTCTAGACTCCAACCTTTCCGTGGGGAGTGTGTCATTGACCAGGTAGTCTATAATAGAACTTTGCCAATTTGGAGTTGTACTAACCTATGACATTTCGACTGCCGGCTCCGCCTCTAGGCTTGGCTTGTCTAGATACCTCATTGGGATAGAGCGTTTGAGTTGGTGGTCGAGGGACGAGCCTAGGCCGGCTAGCACTTCCACGTTGTTGTTGTCTACCCACGGAACTTGAGTAAGGGTGTAAGTCTGAAATGCCTCAAGTTGTTTGCGTACTTTCTTTAAGTATTGCATCATCCTTGGATGTTTTATCGTGTACTCCCCAATAGTCTAGCTGGTGATTAGCTCTAAATCGGAATGAATTGCAAGCTTTTTTACCGCCAAGTCTTTTGCGATTCGGAGGCCTATTAGTAAGGCTTCGTACTCTATTTTGTTGTTGGATGCTTTGGAGCCTAAAGTGATTGCCTGCTTAAGCATCGAACTATCTGGGGTGACAAAGGCCACGCCTGCTCCCGAGCTCTTGTAGTTGGATGAGTTGTCGAAGTGCAAATGCCAGAAATCTTCATCGGGTGAAGCAGGCATGGCTAGGGTGTGCTCGGCTGCATTTGAAGCATCGTTGGGTCGTTTTGTTGCGTCGCCTAGGCTAGGCGTGAAGGTGCGGTAGGGAGTCGTGGAGCTGAGGGCATTTTACACGTAGCATGAGATGCTCAACTGCTGGTATCAGGCCGCTCTAGAGCTGAATTATAGACCAAGGGTCGGCTGGGGTTGTGTGATGCGTTGCAGGAGGTCATGCTCAAGTGCTGGTACATGTTGCTTCTATGTAAAATATTATGTGGCGACGAGGACAAAACTTACTTCAGATTATCCTTTTAGTGTTCGTCTGCCCCTTGGCATGCCTTTGGGCTGAGTTGTTGCATTCGTCAAAAAACTTTGCACCGTCAGTGTTTGCGCGTTTATCGTCATGCATCTGGATTAGGAAGAATAGTGCGTCATAAGGATGATTGCGTGCGTCTGAATGTATAACTTGAGCTTCCAGATTGCAACAATTGTTGCCAAAGTTAGCTTTTGAATTTCTGGCAACTGGTTTCCGCATCGATGAGAGCTTTTGAACTATGGAATACAGGTAGTTGGGCCCCCAATTCTTCTCATATAAGGGTAGAGCTTATTGCT
>JADOBS010301188.1:0-11692 GCA_015708375.1 Cydonia oblonga
AACACGGGTTATAGGAAAAATAGTAATAATTCAAAGTAGCCTTAATAAGCATGTTATCTCAAAGCAGTTCATAAAACATAATCTTTAAATCATGCTTTTCATGTATGCATTTCTATTATCAAAATATACATTTTTAGAAGGGGTCTACTCACAGTACTTCGCCGCCGAAGAGCTATGCAACTAGCCACGACAGAATGCCACAATAAATTGCTTCTAAGCACAAAAAGGTCCAATTAATAAAACTCTACTAAAACAATTGAATTTGGAAAAACGGGCGTCGGAAACGGATTCAGGACATCGAATTACCCTAAGAAAGGTCCTAGATAAATTTCGTAAAATGTCAATAGAATATTCCAGAGAATATTCCGCTCTAATGGAATATTCTCTAACGGAATATTCCACAAAAAAAAGGGTTAAGGGTTTTAGGTTTTAAAGGGTTAAAGATTATGTTAAATAGGTGAGTTGGGCTTAGGGTTTTAAGGAAATAGACTCAAAGGTTTAGAGAGGTGGGCTTAAGGCCCCTGGCCTTAGACTTAAAGGAATGGCCCAAAGGGCCTTTAACTTAAAAACAATTTAAATTAAATAAATTAAATAAGAAAAACAGAAATGGGTTTGGGTTGGGCTAGGCAGGAAAGGCCCAAAGGCCTTGGGTTGGTGGGTCGCCGGATTCAAAGGAAGGAGAAGGCCGAAATTCGGCTGGAAATTACATAAACTTTAAATGCTCATAACTTTGTCAATACTCAACGAAATCGAGTGAAACAAAAATGAAAGTTGTAGTTCTCAATGAGAGGAAGAGAATGGTACCTCGCACGACATCTAACTTGCCATGGTTTGGTCGAAAAACGCCTCGAAATCCTCTGAGGTCGCCGAAAACTGGGTAAGATTCAAATGGACATAACTTCTTCAATACTCAATGAAATTGGGTGAAACAAAAAGGAAAGTTGTAGTACTCAGTGAGACGAAGAGATTGATACCTCACACACTAGCCAACTCGCCATGGTTTGGCCGAAAATTACCTCGAGAACGGTAGTCTGCGTCGGAGCTTATGTACGGGGCTCCATGGTTCAACTTCCAAGATGCCAAGACTATGGTTGAGTTCGTAGTGACGAGATAAAGACGATGGTGATGTCAAAATTGTAACTTGATGATGATTTTAGGATATAGGTTATGGGTGTGGCACGGGTGTGTGTGGTGCAAAAGTAGAAGGAGAGAGCGTAGAGAGAGTTAAGAGAAGAAAGAGGGAAAAAGAAAGAAAAGAGGAAGAGACTCGGGGGACAAGGATCAAAGGTGGGCCCCTTGGGCATACCAATTAAGAATTTAAAACCATTTTTTAATAAAATGGGGGTGGGTGTAACAAGTTCAATAAACCCAACTGAGAGAAAAGAAAACATATGTGATTTTTCAATTTCGTGAGATAGGAGGCTAAGTGGATTGTCTTAATCTATGGATCTTAATTTGGAATAAGAGAAAGAAAGATGAGAATTTTTCGCGGGCGAGGAGAAGCATTACAGCCGCTGGCTTGGTGTGGTTGACGGGATTACGCCTGCAGCAAGGAAGATGAGGGTTTGGCAGAGTAATTTACAACTTGACTCAACTACATGTTCACAACAATTGATCACTCATGCACTTCAAAAAAAGACCGCGCCCTTCTTAGGGATTCATCGCAAGAATTGCACCCCCGCGAGGTACCAACCATGCTTTCCAGTGCGAAAGGGTAAACCAATTCCCAACACCCACACGGGTCTGCTCTCTAAAGTGGGAGGATAAACTCTACACTCCGAATATCCAGACATGGATTAGTCTGGCTGCCCTAGTATAACTAGATGCACGATGACTTGCGCTGGGATTCCTAGAAATAGTCACAATGGGTTTTTTCAAGGCTTAGTTAACTGAAGGATTTTGGGTCTCTTGGCCTAATCCGAGGGGAATCGGGCCCCAGAGACAGAGGGGGCACATTACGCAGTACGCCCTATGGACGACTACCCTGGATTTTTAAAGCTGCTACCAAGTGCACTAAGGTAGCCTACGATTTCCAAAAAACTGCCTACAACTTGCCTTTTGAGCAGTGAGCCGCGCTAAACTTACACACCCGCACATTTTTGTGAAAAGGTTAAACAAGTTAGTACGCATATACGAAGCTTTATTCATTATCGACATGCTACGCAGTCGATAAGCTTCGCTTCTGCCAAAGTACGGAACGACCTACACCAAGTCCTAAGGTGTTGTGATACTTGTTACACAACCTACGGAATTGGAGAAAGCTAAGGTTAACAGCCTAGTGGTCATGCAGACTTGTCTGCTTCTGTAAGTAAGGTGTCCGGCTGCCGACCCTATGGCTAACAACTTTGTAAAGTTCTACACCAACACCTACGACTGCATAGGCTATGCGGGCCTGTTTGCTTATAGAAAAGTAACACACCTGCAACTGGTCTATAAAGTCTAAGGTTAGGGCATGAACAAAAAAAAAGAAGATGAAGAAAAACGAAGGAGGCAAGTTTATTAAATTTTCTAGCAAAATTGATAAACAACTAGCAAATACCGAAGGAGTTCAAGCAAAAAGCAACAAGGAAAACAAAGAAAATCCTAGAAAGCTACTACTCAGCAGCTTGGACGTTTCACGACTACTTGGTTGCCACCACCTTCAGCAGCAGTGGCACCATCCGACGCTTCAACACTAACTGCTCCTGCTTGGGGATCAGCTTTTCCGACTACTTCACCAATGGAAGTCTCGAAAGTAAAGGCGAGAAAGTCTTCCAGAGAAATAAAGAAGGTTTCGAAGTCTTTACGAGATAACTGAAAGTCAGACAGCAACCCAAAGAGATGGTCTACATAACCCAGCTTGTAGAAATCGGCTTGACTCTGAGTAAGCGAAGCCTTGAACCTAGCCTCGAACCCTTCAACTACTTCATTCTTCATACTTTCGTTGATCTTCAAAGCACTCTAGAGTTCTATCCCTTGAGGTTCAAGCATGTTAACGACCTTCTTAGAGTGGATCACTTGGTTATAAGCAGCAATCAGTTCCTCATCCTTTGCGTAAGCAGCAGAGCGGAGCTCAGAGACGGCGCGCTCAAGGTCTATAATCTGAGGTATGTAATACCCTATCTCCTTCTTTGCACTTTCATACTTAACTTGGATCACGTCAAGCCTAATCTTCAAATCCACGATCTCCTAGCGAGCGATCTCAAGCTGCAGAGAAATAGGGGCAGAAACTTTAGACCCATTCAAAGCGGCAAGCTTAGATTCTAACCTTTTGACTTTCTCGGCCGAGAAGTAAGCTTCGGCTGCCACAGTCCTTGCCACCTCATTGGTAGCCTTGGTGTCCTATTGATCAAGGAGTATAGACTTGGCCGCTAGAATCGTCATTTTCTGCATCATAACCTACAGAGCAGTCCTCTTATACTCGGTCGTATGCTTCACAAAGGAACTTGGGCCAACAATAAACTTGGCACACATATCGACGCCCTCGAGCAGATCTGGTCTCAAGAGTGCACAAATCTCAACAGTTTCCCTAGAAACAGACTTAGTGGATTTCTCACAACTACCTGCATGAGCAGTCTTCTTCTTCTTAGTAGGTGACTCAGTCTCAACAGCAAGGGGAGAGGGTTTTGGTGCCACTTTGCAGCAGAATCCACCTTATCGCTCTTTATGGTAGTAAGTTTTTCCAAAGGTAAACCTGACTTAGCCCCTGACGGATGTATTGGCATAAATTTCGGCACTGGGAGCACGATGGAACTTCTATGCTGAGAAATTATATCAGCAATCAAACTAGCCATATGCGGAATGGTAGACGTCCCTAGCACAGATTTAGCAGCATATTTTTTCTCGCCCTTGGAGGAAGTCAAGTCAATCACGAGCTTTGGGGCAGCCGACGAACCTTCGCGAGCAGCGGAAGAAGTCTTTGGCTTTTTCTCAGCCGGCATCTCCTGAGCAGGCGGAAAATATCTCTTCTTTCCACCTTCATGCGTAGCAAGCTCAACTACAGTGATTGGACAAGTCAACGTCTCAGCCTTGATTCATTTTATCTTCTCTCTTTGGGCAGCTCACCTTTCTCCCGGCGAAGAGGACTAAGCAGCCAACGCCACTTATGGTACTCGAGAGGGATACCTAGGGATATATGCACCTTCTTCATATCTGGATAAGTCTTAGGAGTCGAGCTGAATTCCAAATTTACAAGAGTAGCGGAAGATAATCAGTAAATCAGATAGTAGCTTAGCACAAGTACAAAGCAGCCGAGAGATTAAGCAGTCTATTTATCGGAGATGAAAACCATTGAAATGCGCAACTCGGGGAAGGAATTAGACTCACACTCTCCACTTATATGCAAAGTCTATTTGGCCCAATCATGATCTCCCTTGCTCGAATGATCAAATAGCTTATGGCAGGATCGCAGCTGCCCAACTCCCTCGATGTGGCCTACATCAAAGAAGTACCAGAATTCATTGACGGTTAAATCTAATTCAAAAAATTGGCTTAGATTGAAAAACCCTACCATCGCACAAATCGCATTCGGGGGACATTGAGCAGAGGCACACTTCATGGAGCAAAACACCTATTGGAAGAAATGCGGCGTGGGAAAAGTAAATCCCAACACAAAGTAATAAGGATGGAACTTAATGGCTCTCAAAGCCCCACTATATAGCTCACGACTTCTGCCCTCCTTGACACGCTTCACGCGCACCCTCGACGAAATGGCATGCCTATATGCCTCAAAGAAGTCCCTAAATGAGTCATCGGAGCTAATCTTGAAGTGGGTAGCCTTGAAGTAGCCCACCTTACTCAAAGACCCCCTTGACGATACAACGACGGAACACCGTCATCACTCTTGTGGCTTGAAGAAGACATGCTCGAACAAATTTTACAAAGATGCAAGGAAAATTCATTAGACGGCTGCCTACAAAAAAAAAACGGGTAGGCTCAGCACACCAGGCTCCATGGGCCAAGACCGAATGACCCAGCAGCAGCGCCAGGCCCCACGGCCTGTGTAATAACCTAGAAAATTTAAAATATGTGATTAAGTGGAAAAATTTTATCGATAAACAGAAATGACGGAAATGTCCATCGTTGACTAAACGTAATTTTATGAGGATGTATTTTTAACCCCATATATTTTGTCATGCTTCTTGACCTATTTGGATAGTACTCGTCGTTACAAAACTCGTGGGCGCAAGCAGCACTGAGTTTAGAGTTAAAATGAAAATTTTATGAAACATGAAGGGCAATTTAATAATTTCAAGTCATCTAGATGTTTCGGTTTTGTCTAATTTGGCAATGGCGGTGTGTGCCAAGGGGACTGACAGTTCCATTATTCTGGAACTCTCTCTCTTCACTCTCGAACTCACTCACTCTATCTTAGGCTCCGAGAGCTCGTATCCTCATTTCTCTTCGAGTTTGAAGTAAATCCAACCCAAAACCTTGTAATCTTAATCTCTAGGACACAAAGAGCCTAACCATACTATTACATGTGTCATCGGAGCACTGAGCAATGCTCTGCCCTGGGAGCCGAGAGTTTTGAGCTCCGTTCTTGAATGTAGTTCTCAGCAAGTGTGAACGGACAAACTTCGGCGAGTTCGTGGTGCTTTCTTTCCCAAAACCTATTGCAGCACACCCAATTTCCTCAGGGGGAGAGAAGAAAATTGGTCACCACAGTGCATAAGAGGGAGATTTCCTTGTAATTTGCAGAAAACTAAAGGTTGGATGATGCGTAATGCTGCCGTTGCTACCACGGGAGTTGGCTACTTACAATTGCAAGGGAAGAGACTCTTACTGTTATCTGAAGCCTGAAGTTTGGATTATACACAGGTACCCTTTTACATAATTGTGGGTTTATATATAGCTTGATAAAACAAAGAGCAGCATATAGCTTGATATGTGGATGGTGCGAGTAAACCAAAATGGTAGGATAACACACCCCTTTATGTTATAGTATTAACTATTAATGGCTATCGTCAAGCCATTAGATACGAAGGCACCACTTGGCCTTTTTCTTGTACCCAGCAGGAAAGAGACAGTGAAAGATGACAGAGGAGAGTTAAGGAGAGAGTTGATATTTGGATGTTTGTCTGCTGGTAATGGTGAGGAGATATCAAGATATCAAGTCTTGGGACTTAAATTAAGATGGAAAAGGGGAGTTGATGTACTAATGGCACTCTCTATACAACAAACAGGTAATTCTAGTGGCTTAATTAGTTTTTTTTTTCTTCAAAATAATGGAAAACACTTGGCTGGTTCTCATACGGGTAAGAAAAAAGATTTCAAATTGTTACTTTTCATAATTTTTTTTGCGAACTACGATTGGTTTGATCCTTCCAAAGGGTACGTAGACAGTCTAACAAAAAGTTTAGATACAACCATAATAAAATAAGCGAGATTAATCTTTATCGAAAATTAAAAAGAAGGAAAGGATTTGGGGGGTTTAGTTTAAGATGGACCTTATGTTTTTGTTACCTAAATTTAGCTATAAATTTTGTGAGGAATTAGGAATTTATTAAAGAGATGGTGATTAAAGGTAGTAAATAAATAAGAGTTTAATTTGGCCTATCACCGGATTTAGCTTTCAAATAAGAATTCTAGGTCGTTACAGCCTGGACCACACCATTCCAGCCCAATAGGCCGCTCGACCCAAGTCAATTCAAGCCGGCCAAGCCCAGCGGCCCGCAACCATTTCTCTCCCCTTTCATGCACGATCCCGAGCCCAGCAAAGAAAAGGAGAAAATGAGGCTCGAGCCTCCTCAAGCCCAGACCACGGCACCAACGGCGACCAGCCACCCACGGCAGCCCTGCCGTAGTCTCCTCCAACAATCTTCACACTTCCTCGACCCCCGTCGATCCAAATTTCAAGCCCCGAGGCTCTCAAAAAATTACGAAGACAAGGAAAAATTAATTTTTTTCTTACCTTGGTGCGGCATGAAGACGAAGAAAACAACAAAAAATGATCATTTGCACATGCAAGTGTAGAAGATTGTTAGGGAAGGGGGAACACATATCCTCTAGCTTTCTCTCTTTTGTAGGGTAGAATAAATTGCTCTTGGAAGTTGATTTAATAACCTACCTAAGGTAGACTTAAATAGACTTTAGAAGTAATTTATTTCCCTTTCCTAGAAGGATCTAATTTCCAATTAAAGAGGGAATCTACATCAAAACAAGAAACAATCTTATGTTTTCTAAAGCAAGAAGATCTCTACACATGCTGCCCTTTCCTACGAGCAGCCCAACAGATGTAAGGGCATTTGTGGAGCAAAAAATAATCAAGAAAAATACGGAGGCGACACGTGGATCTTTGGGTTAAAAAGACAAAATTACCCTCGAGGCACATCAGAACTCTCACACGCAAGCAGTGGACAATAACGGCTCAATCAAGGTCAAAGGTGATCAAAATAGGTATTTATTTAAAACCTATTTCATCAATCCTCATCAAATCCTCCCCACAAGTTAACCCTCAATTATTCTTTCAAATTACGATTAATTACCAAAATTAATTGATTAATTTCCTAATTAATTGATTAATTTTCTAATTAATTTCCTAATTGATTGCAAGATATTATTTTGACATAATATCTTGCAATTAGAGCCAAGAAACCACCATAAGTGGCCGAACCCCTTTTCTCCAAATAGGGCCGGTCACACCCCTATAAATAGCCCTCATTTCTCCTAAAAACCTAAGCCAATTCTCTTCTAAAATTTTCCAAATTTCTCTAAACACTTTCTCTCAAATTCTAACTTTGGCATCGGAAGTTCTTCACCCAAAACCCCCCTTCATTCATCGTGGGCGCAGGCTCTTGGCCTTGACCTAAGGTGTTAATTGTTTTGCAGGTGCATTTTCGTCCAAGAAGAAGAAGGCGGAAATTTGCATCCACACTAGCAAAGGAGTTAGTGAAGATCGGAAGGTGTGCAAGCTATATGATAGTGTATAAGCTTCTTACATTGGTTTAGGTGTTACTGGCTGCAACCGCTTCAGTGGAGAAAGCTTTTTCTGCTATAATATTGTGAAAACACCATTGCGTACAAAATGGGAGATCAATGATTGAGTAATAGCATGATTGTTTACATTGAGAGAGATGTATTTGCTTTTATTGATAACAAGTCTATTATACGATATTTTTATGACATAAAATCTCACCGGCAACAATTGAAATTTATTTGTATTGATAAATTATGGAAGACACTACTATATAAAAGAATTAGGTTGTTGCCATTTTTTTTTTAACCTTGCACTCTTTTAAGTTCGCCCCTCCTCTCAACAATTCTTGGCTTCGCCACTAGTTGTATGAAATTAATAATAATTACATGCAAACTTGAAGGAGTAAATTGTAATTTAACCTTAATTATTTGATCCTAATATTGATATTCATAGATATATTAAGTTGGACACTTGTGGAAATTTCATGCTGTACCATATTTTTGTAAGAATATACTAAGTAGATGCATGTCAAACTCAAAGACCAAGACCGCAAATAATTGATAAAGTTCAAAACTTTTCCAAACTAAAAGAAATGATGCAGGACTGTTTCAAAGATGAGACTCTTACATCGACACGATGAGTTCCAAAATGTAACAATCAACCATAATCAACGAAAATGAAAAGAAGTTTCTAGCTCGATGCTGTGCGACGTGGCCGTGTAGAAGAAATTGGTACTCGACATGGCGGCTGTGCGACGTGGCCACCTTGTTAAGATTTTGAAATGAATAACGTAAAAGAGAGTAGGCTTTTCATCCGTAAATAATTATACAAATTAACAATCATGGTCAAATAACAATTATCCAAACTCGAGGAAACACACAATGACACAGCAAATACAAGGGCTACGTCGTTCACCAACTAATTTGAATGTTACCCTTATAAGAGTATTGTATGCTTACAGGGGAAGTGAATATCTGGAAAACCTAGAGAAATTACAATGGGAGCAACAGTCGATTTATTATAGCCAAGTAGGCCGGTCAAACAGGGTTGGCTCCAACAATTGTAACTAGCTTGCCATTCAAGTTTGTGGGAGACCAAATTGTAAACATCAAACATCTCGAGTAGCGCTGCTCGATTCGGCATCTCATTTACAAGTAGGTGGTTCAGCGTACTTGTATATGAATATGCTACCACATCAAGGCAGCCTTAACCAAGATTTTATTTCGTCGTATTGTATCAGTTATATAATTGTTACCTGTACTACTATGCTCCAAGGTCGTTGACCCAAAATAACAATTTGCACTCAATGTTAATATTTACAGTTTTAGTAACAGTAACCTTAATTTTGTAGCACCTTAAACAGTGAATTATATATGTTTCAATAATGCTGTATAAGGCAGAGTTTCGATGATTTAAAAGACTTTGATGCCCTATTATTTTTATTATTACTACTAGGGGGTCAAAACTATTACATTATTTTAAAGAAAATGAGAGTTTCGAACGATAAATGCATGAATAGAAATTCATCATTATGTTCACTAAGATATATTAGACCATAAACTCAATGCCTTTATTCATTTAAATTGGTTTTTAACACAAGTTTTGTTTCAAATTCCCACTTCAAACTATAATATTTTTACTGCTTTTGCCGTTGTTGGAACTTTTTTCTTTCAATTTTCTTGTGGACTAATGGTATCATTACAAGAATTTATTGTTTGCCCGACATAAATATTACTGATGGACTGTAAATTTGTTGGGCAAATTGTATTTAACAGACGGAAGAAATCATTTGGTCAGGCAAACATGGTCAACGTTTTGGATTTCTATAGAAGCTTTAGGCTACGTCATACCTTTGACGGGAAAATATAATATGTCCGGCTAATCGGACTGAAAAAATATGACGAAGAAGGTAGAACATTCGGTAACTAATAAGTTAGAACATTACCGTAAAGTAGAACATCCCGACTACTAATAAAATATGAGAAAGAAGTTAAAGCATCCTAGACTTAGAACATCCAAGAATTAATCGCTTGCAAGATGCTTATAGAAGTGAACGAGAATGATAAGCAGTTAATCATATGGGTTGAAAGTTGAAACAGATAGGTTGAAAGTTGAATCAGAAGAAAGATGAGAGATTTAGGATTTATTAGAATATATTATACTATTTAGTACTACTAAGCTAGGTAGGTAGATAGGTTTTTACTTTAGTCAGTAAGGCGAAAAGTGGCAACTTATGGATATTTTTAGGAGACGGAGGATATTAGTTGGGCAAAATATTTTTCGTCGGGCAATTATTTGGCGCCAAGAAGAAAATTTGACACGAATGGTCTTCAGTCTGAGGGGACGAAAACTATATCCGTCGGATTAAGTAATTTTATTTGATGCAATGTTCTGTCGAGTAACTATATCATTTTGTCATTTAAAAAACCACGTTAACGTGTTTAAAAAGAGCGGTAAAACACTTAGTCGTCGACATATTTTGATTTAGCTGACAAAATATTCCGTCGGGTAAACCCTCCTCAACCATTAAGATTCATGCCTTCACCTTTACCCCCATTTTCCTTTCTCTGCTTTTTTCCCCTCTCCCCGAGGTTGCTTCTCTCTACCTCTCTTCCCCTTATCTGTATCTCTTTTTCTCTCTCTTACAAACTGACACTCTCCTCAATCTTTTCCTCTTACAATTGATTAAAGGCTGGTTTATTTTTAGTTGGATAAACTACATAAAATCACCTTAATTATGAGTCGAACCATAATTTCATACCTCATTTTTAAAAATTACGGCATACCTTAGTTTAGGAATTTGTTACAATGTTAGAGCTCTATCAATTTTTTTGTTAATTTCTCTGTTAATGCTGACGTGGCTTGAGACGGAGCTCACTCTCTAACTCAACTGGATTAAAAATTTAAATAAAATCATTCAAATATTTTTATAAAAAAATATGGGACCCACAACCTACAAACCCATCACTCTTACCTTTCTTCCCCAGTCCACCGGTCTCCCTCCAACCATCAATCTTTCCCCACCAAAACCAGAGCTCACACCCTTACCACCGGCCTCACCCGCCAATCACCCTCTTTGATGCCAAAGAGTCCGAAAATGGCTTCACCCGCGGCTCCTTGAGCTAGTCCTTGTTCATATGCCACATCCCTTCCTCGTCGACATCCGTCAGAACCAAGTTGTCTAGCGTTTTGTGCTCGAAAATGATGGGCTGAAGCAGGTAGTGCCTGACTGAGGCGGCGATCGATGAGTTGATCGTCCAGACAACCCTCAGCTTTGTTGGATTATATGGCATGTGCCATGTTATAGCTGATAGGTTTGGTTAGAGATGGCATGTCAGCATTTGTTTTAGCTAAAGTCGGTTATATTAACTATAGTAGCTTACTGTGTAAGCAAGGCAGTTGCATAGTATAAGTGTAAGAATTGAGATCATTTGTAAGATACGATTGAATCAAAGCAAACAAAAGAAAACATTTTCTTCTTCACCAAGCTTTCTCTCTCTCTAGATTTCTTGCCTATGTAATTATTCATTACATCATCCCTGTCTCACTGTTAAGATGATATCAATCGCCGAGCATCGATCCTCACTTTGCTCTTCTGCTGTGTTTTTGCGGTAGTTCATCTGTGGTTCTACATTTTTACTAGGTATCTCATCTCGGTGCTTTTGATTCTTGTGAAGTGCGATTTCGAAGGTCTACTCTGTATCTCCATTATTTGTTGCATATAAGGGAGGGAGGGTTGGGTGGGCGCAAAGGAAAGAAAAGAGGGAGGGTTTGGTAGGGTTGGGTGGGAGCGGA
>JADOBS010301189.1:0-11692 GCA_015708375.1 Cydonia oblonga
CCTTTTTTTTTTTTTTTTTTTTTTTTTTTTTTTTTTTTGCATTACGTTGCGTGTATTTGAAAAGGAGAGTGGCACGATAGATTTTTGCGACTAGGGTTTGCCATAACCGTTTGATGGACTTTCAATGACCAATCCAATAGACAAATTACACGTGGATATATAAATCTTAGTGATTTGGCAGCTCAACGGGCTCTTTCCATTATAATAATTATTATGTTAGCAACTCAGTAAGATATGTTGGTGATTTGGATATAGTTATATATATGGCTCAACCAAAAGGTTTTTTCAAAGCAGGAAAAGAAAATCTGGTTTATAAATTAAAAAAGTCTCTTCATGGGCTAAAGCATTCTCCAAGACATGTGGTACAGGCTTTTCGACTTATACATGAAGATTAATTTTAGAAGATGCTTATATGGTTACAGCGTTTACTACCATGTAGTCGAGGATTGTATACTTGTACTAGTGCTACTTTATGTAAATGACATGTTGATTGCATGTGAGGATATGTCTAGAGTCAAAAAGTTAAAGATGCAACTGAGTAAGAAATTTTACATGAAGGATCTAGAAGCTGCTTAAAAGATCCTTGAAATGCAAATTAAAAAGGATAGAGATGTTAGACTTAATACGTTCATGCAATATTAAAACACTATATAAGTAACCTTGAGAAGACATCCTTAAGAGCATAGCAAGAACACAAACTGCAACAAGCACGCCAAGAACACCTTGGAACTCGAGGTTGGTCTTCTACACACTCACCACGACTGTATTACTCAAACCTATGAGGAGTTCTTTGAGTATATGTGTCTGTGGTGCATGCAGGGACCTTCCCTTGGTATTTATACTACTACAACCCTAGTGCACATTCTCATAATCATGCTTATTGTACAAGGGTACAATCTACCAAATCTCAGTCCTAATAGGATAGTATCAAGAGCCTTTATTCTCCAATTATAATCGGAATATATACTTTACTTGGAGTCCAAGTTATAGCTTATAACTAAACCATAATCGTAATTACGTTCCACATTAATCCTTATTAACTATATTGACCTATTAGCCGTTAGATTAGAGTCTAACACCCAACATTCTCCTACTAGGTCAAATAGTTAATTCAAGAAAGAACTTTAATGAATCTATAAGCATGATTCTTTATTGGCCAATGGATTCAGTTAAGCTATTAAGCTTATTGCTTGCTTATGTCAAGCAAAGGGTACTTACTTAGAACTATCAGAGACTATGAATAAGAAAAAAATGTCTATGAGCTCTTATAATCACTGAATAAGCTCATCACTTACACGAAGCAATTAATCACTGACTTGGTACAGAAGTGCATAACAAACCACGAGCCTAACACATTGACTCCATCACTTCTAGGTCCACTTAATCAGTCTTATACCTGATTGCCTAATGCTTCATATGAAGCTTTCAAGCTATGAGAATAGCTCAAATATCCTTACGTGAAAACTCGGTTCATATGTCAAGCAACCTTATGACATAAACAATTGCAACTAATAACCTTTTGATGCTGCATTATTCCATTGACAAACACATCGGTTGCTTATAACCTTTCAGCAACCTTTATTTCCAACAAAAAATATTAATTAAAACTATATTGGAACAATGTAATGAATTACTGAAATAACATCCCTTTATTAAACCTTCAATTCAACCAAGTGCAGTAACTAATGAATATAAAATCAATCCTCAATATTAACTATCTCGATACTAACTACCATGGATAATTAAACTACATATTGTTATTACTCCCACTAGTTCAAAAAATCTAGGGTTGCAGTCACTCCCATATTAACTGCATGCTTATGAAAAACTGTATTAGGCAATACCATAGTGAGTGGATCAGCAAGCATTGCATGAATGTTAATGTAATTAACCTTGATTTCTCCATACTTCACTTTGTTTCTGGTCAATGCATATTTGGTGTTCAAGTGCTTAGTTCCAGAAGACCTCTTATTATTCTTAGAATAAAAGATAGCAACTTCATTGTCACACCAAATTTGAGTATGTTTTGCTGTGGAATCCATAATCTTGAGATTGCTAATAAAATTTCTCATATCTAGCTTGTGAAGTAGCTTCATAACAAGCTACAAACTTAGCTTGCATGGTAGAAGTGGCAACAGTATCTTGTTTCACACTTTTCCATGACACTGCCCCATTGGCCAATATGAATATATAACCTGAAGTTGACTTAAGTGAATCAAGGCAACCTGCAAAATTTGAGTCATTATAGCTTATTAACTCAAGTCTTGAACCCTTTTTGTGTACTAGTTGATACTATTTAGTCCTTTGCAGGTATCTTAAAACATTCTTAGCAATTATCCAATGTGCATTGCCATGATTAAACTGAAACCTTCCAAGCATGATAAAGGCATATGCAATATCAGGTTTGGTACATATTATGCATACATGAGACTCCTAAAGCATAAAGCTTGCTAGCCATTTTTTTTCTCTCAAACTCAGTCTTGGGACATTGATCCTTACTAAGCTTCTATCCCTTTGTCATTGGAACATCACAGCTATTCGAGTCTTCCATATTGAACCTTTTATGTACCTTTTCAATATATGCTTTCTGTGATAAACCAAGTAGCCCTTTACTTCGACCCCTTGTGATCTAAATCCCAAGATTAAAAGCTACCTCTCACATATCTTTCATCTCAAAGTGTTTGGACATAAACCTCTTGGTGTCACTTAGCAATAATGTATTATTGCATGCTAGTAATATATCATATACGTAAATAATGAGGAAAAAAAAAACAGTTTCCATTCCTTTTGATATAAATACATTCATCACTAGGGCTCTCTTCGAAACCATGTGATAAAACAACCTCATCAAACTTTAAATATCACTGCTTAGGCTTGCTTCAATCCATAAATGGACTTGTTAAGTTTACAGACCAAACTCTCTCTCCCTTCTTGAATGAAACCTTATGGTTGCTTCATATAGATCTCTTCTTCAAGATTTCCATTCAAGAATGCAATTTTAATGTCCATTTGATGCAGAAATAAATCGAAGTGAGCCAATAGTGCCATGATCACTCTAAAAGAGTCTTTTGAAAAGATTGGAGAAAAGGTTTCATTGTAATCAATTCCTTCTTGTTGAGTATAATCCTTTGCTACAAGTCTAGCTTTGTATCTTTCAATTTCATCTATTGAGTCTCTCTTTGTCTTGTAAACCCACTTAGACCCTATTGGTTTACACCCTTGTGGAAGCTCAACTAAATCCCACACTTTTTTTTTATCCATGGAATCTAATTTTGATTGCATAGCTTCTTGCAAGTGTTCATTATTTAAACTTTCAATTGTTTTCTTGAAGTTTAATGGATCTTCTTCTTGGCTATTAAAATTCGCTTCTTGCAGAAACACAAGGAAATTATCTGAAATTGCAGGCTTTCTTACACGAGTGGATCTTCTGGTTTCCATTTGCATAGGTTCAATGTGCTCATCTTGAATATCTGGTGTGTTATTCAACTACACAGGTTATTCTCCAACCATTTCTTCTTCTTAAGCAGCTTGTATTTGTTCTTCAATTTGTTCATTTGTATTTTGCACTGGAATTGGCACAACAACTTCATCTATCACAGCATCACCTAGCTTTTTTTATCTTGCAGTGTTTTGGTTTCTTCATTCCAATCAAGATTTTCTTCCCATTGATCATCATTAACTTATTCAATGAACTTGGCTCTCTCAGTTTCAATGAATCTCGAGGTGTGGTTGGGGCAATAAAACATGTAACCCTTGGTTCTTTCTGGATACCCTACAAAGAAGCATGTGATTATTCTAGGGTCTAGCTTCTTCTCCATTAGATTGTATGCTCTTGCTTTTTCTTTGCAGCCCCAAATTCTCAAGTGATTGAGCAATGGTTTTTTGTTGTCCACAATTCGAAAGGTGTTTTAGGAACAGACTTACTAGGGACCTTATTTATCAAGTAGTTTGCAGTTTTGATTGCTTCTTCCCAAAGAAAAGTAGGTAGCTTCGAATTACTCTCATTATTCTTACCATTTCAATTAATGTCCTATTTCTTATTTCACTAACTCCAATTTGCTCAGGGGTCCCAGGATTAGTGTGTTGAGCAACGATTCCATGTTTTTGCAGAAACAATGCAAATGGACCAGGCTGTTTACCAGACTTACTTTCCATAGTACTCTCCACCTCCATCAAACCTTACTAATTTGATCTTCCAGTCTAATTGGTTCTCTACTTCTGCTTTATAAATTTTGAAAGCAGCAAATGAGCGAGATTTCTCTCCAAACAAGTATACATATCCAAACCTAGAAAAGTCATCAGTGAAAGTGATGAAATACTTGTAACCATCGTGTGTTTGTGTTGGAAAATGACCACTAATGTCTGTGTGGATTAGTTCTAGCAACCTTGTACTTCTAGTTGAACCTTTCTTTTTCTTGTTTATCATTTTTCCTTTAATGCAGTTGGTACAAATATAAAAATCACCATAATTCAGTGATGGTAAGATTTGTTCTTTAGTCAACCTTTGCATTCTCTCCCTAGAAATATGCCTTAATCTTTTGTGCCATAACTTGGATGAGGTGTGTAGACATGTAAATTTCGTTACATGTAAATGATGCATCACAAAGCTCCACGTGACTTATGCCTCATCATAAATAGACAAGTCATCAATGACATGTGACACAAATCAAGCAAAAGGAGTACAAAACCTTCCCAAAATTCTGCAAAAGGAAGAAAATATCTCTTTAAAATTGGCAAGGGGCCCAAATTGCTCCCAAAACCAGAAAGAAAGCTAAAGCATCTTCACAAAACAAGCAAGATTTGAAGATTGCCCACAAAATAGGCAAGAAAGCCTTATAATTAGGCCAAGCACGGGAAAGTGGCTGAAATTAAGACACAAAACATGCCTAAATTCTCTCATGGACGAATCAAGACACAAATCAAAGCCAAATCCATCCAAGGCAAGCTTTAAGAAGTCTACAAATACAAAGTCCCAAGACAAGAATAAGGTCGACAATTTTTAGATTGAAGGGTCGAAATTCTCACAAAAGGAGAGCTTCTGCTAAATCTTTGAAGATTAATACGTTGCCAAAGTTCTCTTCGAAGAACGCATAACCAAAGTTGAAGCTTTCCTTCGACCAAAGCCAAAGCGCTCCCTTGAAGAATTAACAAGCACTCGTGCCAATTCCTTTAAGACTTTGTTGCAAGCTCAAAACTTGTAACGACGCTTGTTTCAAGATCAAGTCGCCAAGACCCTTGAAATCAACGAAATCCTACATCAACACTCTCTTTGCCACAACTTTGAGGTGAAAACCATCCAAGTGTTGTTTCAAGCTCAAAACTTGAAGTAATCGTTCAATCATTCGTTCGAGATCAAGTCATCATGACCCTTGGATCAACAACCTACGCATCTACATCAAACTTGAAGAAGAATTAGAGGAAAATTGTAAATAGAGATTGTAACCCTACAAATTCATCAATACAAATCTACTTTGTACATGTGTTCTCGTTTCATTCGTTACAAAATTTTCGTATAAACAATGTGTCATTTGTCAGTGTTTGTTTGTGCCTTACTATGTTAACCACATTCATTGGAATTTTGTAGTTAATTTCGAACATGTCACCAATTAACCTTCTATCTCCAATCAATTCAGAACTTCGAAATATTGGAAAAACCCATCTCAGTAATATCAAACTTGAATTTTGATTTAACAAGCTTACTAAGTGAAAATAAATTCCTTCTAATAGAAGGTATATAAGCAACATCAACCAAATTTAGCAAAAAACCAGAAAATAATTCAAACCTAACTATTCCAATGAACTCTACTGCAACTTTAGCTCTATTGCCCAAGAACACTGACACCTCATCCTTGTTTGGCATCCTCTTACAAATGTACCCCTGCAATGAATTTTTCACATGAATTGTAGCATCAGTATCAAGCTATCAGGTGTCATAAGATATCTCAACTAAATTTGATTTAAAACAAACTGAAATTCTATGTACTGTACCTTTGTTTTTGTTGCTCTCCTTGTTTTCCTTCCAACATTTATACTTGGTGTACTCCTTCTTCTGATGTCCAACCTTCTTGCAAAAGAAATACTTTATTCCAACAACCTTATTAACCCTCAAATGGTTGTGACCTCTACTAGCCATTTCAGCATGCCTATTGTTATTTCTCCACCCCTATTGTTATTTCTCTATGGATGATTATCTCTCTCTCATTTGGAGAACTTGCAGGATTAACTCTCTGCACTGCATTGACTAGCTTATTCTTCTATTCTTGTCTTATATTTTGCTCTTCATGCACATAGATGGCAATTAGCTCATTTAAGTCCTATTTTTCTTTCTGAGCTATGTATGTACTCTTTAACTGAGACTCAAGAGGTAGGGAGTTAAGGGCAAGATGGACTAAGAAATGATCATCTATCTTAATGTTAAGTGCATTAAGTTTAGAAGCTATATCAACCATTGAGAGAATGTGCTCTTTCACATCATCACCAACATACTTAGTGGTTATCAGGGCATTCATAAGGGTACCACTTTCATCCTTCTCGAATTCCTTGAACTTGACTTCAATAGAGTCAAGGTATGTCTTAGCATTATCTAACTCAGTGATGGCTCCTCGAACTAGGTCAGACATCGACCTTTTAATCACCAACAACGCCATTCTGTTAACCTTAACTCATCTCTCATATTCATTCTTCTTATATGCAGTTGCATTATCAGCAGGCTTGGCTGGTTCCTACTCTCTTAGAGCTAAATTGAAATTCATGAGTCCTAGAGCTATTTCAATATTTTGCCTCCACTTCTTACAGTTGGTTCCATTGAGTTCAAGACTCTATATTATGTATAACTAAAACAACTCAACCTTTGTGTGGCATTCAAGTTTAATCAGTATCAGTGCAAAGTACATAAGTTGCATAAGTAATAGAATAACATGAAAGCCATCCACATTTGTTTGGCAATTAACTTTCACAGCTCATGCATCTTATGTTTTTCCGTTGGGCTATCAATAACCTAACCAATATCGATTAGTCACACCTTTATTTGGGTATATAACTTTATTGTTATGGCTACTGATACAAGATGATCAATTAATCCTTGAATTTATTAGCAGTTCTTGAATGACTGAAACAAATTTATTGTCTTCCATTCATCCAATTACATCTCAAAAAACATTGATCATGTTGTAACTTTCAGCATGCTATGAACCTTTAAATCTTTCAATCATTGAAATGCTTAACAAATAAGATTTTAAAGCAATCAATTTTTAGTTTTATTTAGCCCATAATTAATTCTTATACCAGTTATGCATAGTAGGGTTTTCCATCTTCATATAGTTCTCGGGTTTCCTTGAGAAGATATGCATAACACAAGAAGTAGTTGGTTTAAATTATGAACTCATGTATAACTTAGTTCTTATAATAGTCGAGGTTTACATAAATATGCAGGAGTAGCATCTCTAAAACATACATATGCATGCAGTCATTAAATATAGCGGCGGAAAAATCAGGATCAAATTGAAGAAATATCAGTTCATCCATATCTTTTGAACTTGCATGCATGATTTCATGTATGTTAATTCCTTATGGATTTTAATCACATAAATGTTGGCTTTGATGCCAACTGTTAGACAGAATACATTCATGCAATATTAAAACACCATATAACTAATCTTCTCCATATAACTAACCTTGAGAAGACATCATTGAGAGCACAGCAAGAACACAAACTGCAGCAAGCACGCCAAGAACACCTTGGAACTCGAGGTAGGTCTTCTGCACACTCACCACGACTGTAGTACTCAAACCCATGGGGAATTCTCTGAGTATATGTTTCGGTGATGCATGCAGGGATATTCCCTTGGTATACTACTACAACCCTAGTGCACATTCCCATAATCATGACACTAGAATTCCTTATTGTACAAGGATACAATCTACCAAATCTCAGTCCTAATAGGATAGTATCAAGAGCCCTTATTCTCCAATTATAAGCTGAATATATACTTTACTTGGAGTCCAAGTTATAGCTTATAACTAAACCCTAATCGTACTTACATTCAACATCAATCCTTATTAACTATATTGACCTATTAGCTGTTGGATTAGAGTCTAACATCCAACAAGAGAATCCTGCAAGATATGGCTTTCACAGGAAAAAAAAATGTACACAATGTATAGAGAGCATTTCAATATGGATGGAGTGAAGCCCATCTATTCGATTGGCAGTTCACTATCAGTTGAGTGCAGCAATGTCCAGCTACAAAAAAAGAATTATAAGAGATGAGAAAAATTCCTTATGCAAACGCAGTAGGATGTCTCATGAATGCAATAGTTTGCACAAGACCTGACCTAGCTCAAGCATTAAGTGTTGTTTTAAAGTATATAGCGAATCTAGAAAATGAGCATTGATATGTGGTTAAATGGTTTGTTACTTGAAAGGTACAAAGAGTCCAGGAATCTTGTTTGAAAAACAAGAAGAGGAAGCATGTGTGCTGGGTTATGTAGATGCTAACTTTGCAGAAGACATAGATAAAAGAAGATCTACTACAGTTACCTTTACGTTTATGGTGGATGACCGATCAGCTGGAGAGCTACTATATAGTCAATTACAGCTTGCCTCCTATTGAAGCAGAGTATATTGCACTAGCAAATGCTGGAAAGTAAGCAGTTTGGCTTAACAGTTCAACAGGAGAGTTTGAAATTGCTCAAAGTTCCATGGTGATTAGATCGATGCAACAATCGGAGTGCTATTTACTTGGTAAAGAATCAAGTGTTTCATGGGAAATCGAAGCATATTAAAGCTCGTTATCACTGGATTAGGGGCATAGTAGAATCGAAGAAAGTTACAATCGAAAAGGATGGTATAGCTGAAAATGTTTCATATTACTTTGCTAAACTGGTTAGCAGAGAAATTCAAGTACTGCTTGAACTCACTCAATCTTACATCATGTAAGCTAAGAATTGGGTGGAGCACCTTCTCACTTAAGGTGCGTTGAGGCAAGAAGAATTTTGCCAATGTGAAAGTTCTTGAAGTTTTCTAGAGTTGCTTCAAGAGGTTCGAAGATATTCTAGGGTGCAGCAGTTATTTCTTGGTTTTGACTCACCAAGGTGGAGATTGTTGTGATTTGACTTGTTAAAATACTAAGGTTAAACATAATGTAGGTTTCCAATTGGTGTAGGGAAAGGAGAAAAAAGCATGCACAGGTAATTTCCCATAATAATTGGAAAATGTTTTTCTTTATAATTCCAATTAGTTTAGGATTAGAAAATAAGTTAGTTTTCCCTAGTCTAAAAGAATTTAGGAATTCAATATCTGTAAGGCATGTAACCACTGGTTTATGCACTTTAAATAAACTTGTTGGGGGCTGATTTATTCTCACGAACATTAGAGAGAATACAAGGATATAGAGCTAAGAGTGATAGAGAGATCTAAAGCAAGGTTTTGTGGTTTAGCATAAGGGTTTAATAAGTTCTTGTAACTAAGTTGTTATTCTCCATATTGTTGGTGATTTCTCAAGAGAGATCGCCCAAGGAGTAGGCAAATTTCGTCGAACCTCGCCAAATTCTTTGTGTTTTTTTATGGCGTGTTTACTTTACTGTTCATATATTTGCATAACATCATCTTATAAATTTGCACAACATCTAGACTATCGATAAATAAGGTCAACTAAAGAAGAGTAAAATCAACACCAAATACCTCGTCTAGTCATTAGTCAGTTCATATGCTGTTAAGATAGCTTAAATCCTAATCCTTGTAAGGAGAGTATAATTCCTAATCTTTGTATGAGTGTATAAACAGTAAATACTGTTCTCTCGATTCATTTTGTAACTAACGAAATAATAGAAGTTGCTATTTCTTCTCTGTTAAGAAATACAAAGCTTTGTTTCTTTCATTTCTGCATTTCATCTTTTTCATTTCCAGAAATCTTTCTTTGATTTCTTTTTTCATGGTACAAGAGAAAGCATCCATAAAGGACAGCATCCCATGTCCAGCGGTGTTGTCCACCAGAACATTGATGCGCGGAAGAGAGAATATTTTCGGCTTGCCTTGTTTAGGGTCTTTTGACTCACGGTCAAGCTTGGACATGGTGCAACAAGAAGAGAATTAGCAAAATAGGATAAAGAATTTTTTATGATCATCTACACGACAGCAGATTGGTATATGTATGAAGCTCAACGGCTACACATCCTGCATGTCACCAATTCGTGTTGTCTACATATTTGACTTGAAATTTGCTATACATGAGGGGGTGTAAGAGGATGTGAAGGTAAAAGATTTTCACATCAGTGAAAAGAGAAACCTTGCAAGGGCTTATAAGTTGTTGAACTACTTCTTATTTTGCTAATTAATTTTATGATAGAACTTCAACTTTCTTCACTCGTAATGTAAAGTAAAATAATAAATCGCTTGTGTTACAATATATATATCAGGCCCCTTACCAAGAGGGATCCCCATTTTTCTAAAAATATGGGGACACCTTCTTGACCGTTGGATTGACTTTAATGAAATTGTGTGGTTGAGATTAAAACACAGGCCACACAATCTCAACCACACAATTTCATTAAAGTCAAATCCAACGGTTAAGATGGTATCCCCATTTTTTTTAGAAAAATAGAAATCCCTCTTGTGAAAGGATTCCTATATATATAAGTGAAAATGAGTGACTTGCACTATTTGTTATTGACCTAACAATTTATGGGTAAAACCGCAGGAATTGAAGTTTACTAATTGTTGACTGATATCACAGAAAGGATTATCACATTCTTTGAGTGAATTTTTTAGGTCAAGTATGATATTCATTAAAGAAGAAGGTATACGTATAAATAATGAGAATAAGCTGCTAATAATGAGCTTTGATAAAAATAAAAATTAAAACAAATTAAAAAAAAACTTTATCGGAAATTTTAATAAAAAATTAGATTGCATTTTGGAGGATGATAAGATTGTTCTTTTTACGCCTATAAGCCATGTATATATACATGCACCAATTAAAACCCTCACGCCACGAAAGCTCTCGTGTAAAATAAGTCATGTAAACATGTACATGATACATGTTAATTTCTTAAATATTTCTGAGAAGTAAATACCCAACACCTACAATACCCACCTTTCTATTATTATATAACTTGCACAGCCAATGAGCAACCATGTATATACGCAAATCCCAAGGAGTAAGCCACTTCCCATGTTTATTTTTCTCCTGATTGTAACGATTTTCTGCATGCATTTCTCGTCGACGTCGTGCATGTAATTTAATTCATGTAGACACGTACGTGATACATCGTACATGTTAGGGTTTTCGGTAACTATAAATATGTGAACGCAGCTGGGCAAAGTGAGAGATATTTTAGCACACGTGTCTTTAGGTGGACCGGATTGTACAAATATATTAACTCGGACTGCCGATAAAGGCTCAAGGTCCAGACTATTTAGGGCGGCCTGGCTTTGTTACATGTGTATTAGCACCAAGGAAACCATGTCTGGAATATGGCTTGGGCTTTTGATTTTCCATGCGAGTAATGTTAAAACTTACAAGGGAAAAAGTCTGTTTACTACTCTGAAGTTTTATGGTTTTCAATATTTAGTACATCAAGTTTTTTTCGTCCCAGATTCATACCTAAAGTGTAAATTTTGGGACAGTCTCATACATCTGTTAGTCAAACCGTTAGTTCTTCCGTTAAGTGATGATGTGGCGCTCATGTGGAC
>JADOBS010301190.1:0-11694 GCA_015708375.1 Cydonia oblonga
TCGCCAAGAAATCGTTGACTTAAAAACTAATCTTGACACGATCCAATTTAAGTATGAAAATGCAGAGCAGGAGAATGAATGTTACATACCTCAGATTCAAGATCATGAGCGTGTTGTTTCTGAGCTTCGTTTTGGTGCTTACGCAAAGGATGAAGAGTTGATTGCTGCTTATAATCAAGTGATCCACTTCAAGAAGATCATCGATAGGCTTGAAACCCAAGTGTTGGAACTCCAAGGTGCATTGAAGATCAACGAAAGTCTGAAGAATGAAGTGGATGAGCTGCAGCGCTTCCATGAGGAGAACGAGCAACTGAAATGTGAGAAAGTTGGGCTCGAGGCTTCGCTTGTTCAGAGTCCGGCCGATTTCTACAAGCTGGGTTATATAAACCATCTCTTTGGTAGGCCGTATGACTTTGAGTTTGTTGTGAAAGACTTCGAGATCTTCTCTATTTCTTCGGAAGACTTGCTTACCTTTACTTTTGAGGCTTCCATTGGTGAAGTAGTAGGAGAAGTTGGTGCTGAGGCTAAGGCAGCCAGGGATGAAGCACTAGATGATGCCGCTGCTAAGGACGTCGCGGCTGCTGAAAGTGTGGCGACCAAGTAGTAGTGGAATGTCCAAGCTGCTAAAGGGTAGCCTTTAGGATTTTCTTTGTTTTCATTGTTACTTTTTCTTTGCTTCAACTTCTTCGGCCTTTGCTATTTGTTTATCAATTTTTCTAGAAAATTTAATAAACTTGTGTCCTTCACTTTTCTTTATCTTCACTTCTTTTGTTTACGCCCTACACTTGACCTTTAGACCAGCGGCAGACGTGCTGATTTTCTATAAGCAGACAGACATGTGTAGCCTATGCAGTCGTATGTGTTGCTGTAAAACTTTTGCAAAGTTTTTAGCCACAGGGTCGGCAGCTGGATGCCTTAATTACATAAGCAGACGAGTCCGCATAACCACTTGGCTGTTAACCTTGGCTTTCTTTTATCCTTTGAGTTGTGTGACCTGCATCACAACATACTGAAGATTTTTGGGTCATGAAATTCGCTAACTTTTCGTATCAAAAGTACGCGGTTGGAATTTTGTAAGCAAAGGTCCAACATAACTCATTACTCTTTATGCAACCAATTATGTGAGTTGCATAGCAAGTATCACAACACTTTAGGAATTAGTGTAAATCTAAACGATCATTCAGTGCTTGGCAGAGGTGAAGCTTGTCGACCGCGTAGCATGTCGTCAGTGGATAGAGCTTCGTAGGCAATCTTCTGGGAACCGTAAGCTACCTTAATGCACTAGGTAACAAGTTTAGGGTTCCAGGGCAGCAGTCCATATGGCGTACTATGTAATGTGCTCCTCCATCTCTAAGGCCCGGTTCCTCATGGATTAGGCCAAGAGACCCAAATTCTTCAATAATAATTTTGTCGTAAGCCATCGTGCACCTAGTTATACCAGGGCAACTCGACCCATCCACGTCTGGATACTCAGAGTGTATAGTTTATCCTACTGCATTGGAAAGCAAACCCATGTGGGTGTTAGGGAATTGGTATACCCTCTTGCATTAGAGAGCATGGTTAGTCCCTAAGGGGTGCAATTCATGTGATAAATCTCTAAGAAGGGTGCGATCTTTTTTTGAAGTGTAAGAGTGATTAGTTGTGTAAGCATGCAACCAAGCCAAGTTGTAAATTACTTCTGAATTCCTTATTGAACAACTATTGAAATGGACAAAAACTTAGCTGCAAGGTAGGAATTGCATAACACCTGGATAGTCATCAGCTTGCAAAGTGGTGCCTGTCGAGTTGCTTGAGTCTTCGAGCTTTGATGCAATAGGATGTCACGTATGGAACTTTCTCATATTGTAGGCATTCCACTACTTTTCGATCTCTTTGTCGTTTATGGTAGTGAGGGTGTAATTACCCTTACCGCCAACTCTGTTGATCTTGTACGGACCTTCACAGATGGGATCCATCTTTTTGGAGCCTTCTTTGCAGGCAGTGATGAAGGCTTTTTTTGGGACTAGATCTCCAGGCTGGAACTACCGGATCTTGGCTCTTTTGTTAGAGCTGGACATGAGCTGCTACTGGTAGGCTACGATGCGAGTAATGACCTTCTAGCATTTCTCTTCTGCCAGATCTAAGTTTGTCGCCATCTCCTTTCTGTTCTACTCTAGGGTTGGCAGTAGAGTGCTGATACTTGGCACGATGACATTGAGATGAATGATTGCTTCTGAACCAAATGCCAAAGAGAAATGAGTCTCACCGGTTGCTCATTGTTTGGTTGTGCAATACACCCATAAACATCCGGGAAGTTCGTCTGGTCATTTTCCCTTCTTGTTGGAGTAGGATTTCTTGAGGCAATCAAGAATCGTCTTGTTAGATGCTTTAGCCCGCCTATTGCCTTAGGGATACCTTGACGTGGACATGTGCTCCTTGATGCCATATTTCTGGAAAATCTTCGCCAAATCTTTGCTTATGAATTGAGGACCATTTTTTGTGACGATGGATTGAGGGATGCCAAATCGGAAAATAATGTTCCTCCATATAAAGCGCTCTATGTCCATTTGAGTTGTCGTTGTCATGGGCTCTATTTCCACCCATTTGGTGAAGTAGTCAGTTGCCACGATCATCATGCATCTGCCCCCCATAGCGGGCAACATTGGCCATACCAAGTTGATTGCTCACTACATGAAAAGCCAAAGACTCGTCTACAGGTATAGTTCGCTGGCAGGTAGTGCTGGTACCGGCTTGTAGCATTGGCAACGATCATAATTTTGTACTAACTCATTGGCGTCTTGATGCATAGTAGTGTTCTACCTTTGTTTGGATTGGAGTTTTCTAGGCTCCAATCTTTCCATAGGGAGTGTGCCATTGACCAGGTAGCCTATAATAAAATCTTGCCAGTTTGGAGTTGTACTAACTTGTGACACCTCGACTGCTAGCTCCGACTCTATGTTTGACTTGTCTATATACTTTACTGGAATATAGAGCTTGAGTTGATGGTAGAGGGATGAGCCTAAACCGGCTAGCGTTTCTGCGTGGGCGTTGTCTGCCCGTGGAACTTGAGTGAGGGTGTAAGTCTGAAATGTCTCAAGTTATTTTTGTACCTTCTCTAGGTATTGCGCCATCTTCAGATGTTTTGTCGTGTACTCCCTAGTAGTCTGGCTGGTGATTAGTTAGGAATCAAAATGAATGGCAAGCTTTTTCACCTCCAAATATTTTTCCATTTGGAGGCTTGCTAGTAGGGCTACGTACTCCACTTCATTGTTGGATGCTTTAAAGCCTAGAGCGATTGCTTGCTCGAGCATAGAACTATTTGGGATGACAAGGACCACGCATGCTCTTGAGCCTTTGTAGTTAGATGTGCCATCAACATGCAAATGCTAGAAGTCTTCATCGGGTGAAGCAGTTGTGCTAGGGCGTCGATGGGTCGCTATGTTGCATCGTCTAGGCTAGAGTGAGTTCTGCTATGAAGTATGCCAAGGCTTGGGCCTTTATCGCCATACGGGGTCAGTAAACTAAGCTATATTAACCAAGTTTCAACGCCCACTTCATTACTCGTTGAGAAGCGTCTGGACCATGTAGGATTGATCGTAGAGGATACTAAGTCATGATAATGATTGTATGGGCTTGAAAGTATGGTTTGAGCTTCCGAGCTGCAACAACTAGCGCCAATATTAATTTCTCGATCTTTGGATATCTGGTTTTCGTATCGAGAAGAGGTTTAGAAGTGTAGAATACAGGCAGTTAGGCTCTAGCTCTTCTCATACGAGGGCAAAGTTCACTATTACTTCCGAAACTGCCAAATAGATGTATAAGTCATCAGCTGCTTCTGGCTTGGATAATAAGGGAGGTGATGTGAGATACTTCTTTAAGTCTTGGAAAGCTCTTTCGCATTCAGCATCCCATTTGTCTCGTTGTGCCTTTTCGATTGCTTTGAAAAAAGGTTTGCATCAATTGGTGGACCACGAGAAGAAGCGGTTAAGCGCAGCTGCTCGTCTGTTCAAGCTTTGGATCTTCTTCAAGGTAGTTGGACATCCCTAGGATTGCTCGAATTTGCTTGGGATATGTTTCAATTCCTCGTTGGGTTACTAGGTACCCTAAGAATCTGCCTAAAGATACTCCAAATGTGCATTTGGTTGGATTGGGCTTCATCTTGTACTTTCTAAAGATATCGAAAGGTTTTGCCAAGTTGCCAATGTAGTCTGATCGATGTTTGCCCTTCACTATGATGTTGCCGACGTAGACCTCCATGGTTACTCCAATTTGTTTTTTAAACATCATGTTTACTAGTCGTTGGTAAATGGTTTTCGCGTTCTTGAGGCCAAAAGGCATGACTTTGCAGCAGTAGGTGCTTCACTTGATCAAGAACGTGGTTTTCTCCTTATTGGGCTTGTGCATTGCTATTTGGTCGTAACCGGAGTATGCGTCCAAGCAACTGAGCAACTGGTTCCTAGAAGTTGAATCTATTAATAGATCGATTCGAGGAACTAGATAAGGATCATTCAGGCATGCTTTGTTGAGGTCGGTGTAGTCTACGCAAACCCTACATTTTCCCTTCTATTTCTTTATTACTAGCACGATGTTGGCAAGCCATGCTGAGTGTACTACGTCTTCTATGAATCTGGCTTCTAATAGCTTATCGATTTCCACTTCGACGATCGCCACTAGTTCGGGTAAGAAATGTCTTCTCTTTTGGATCAATAGTTTGGCTGCGAGATCAATATGCAACTTATGGCAAGCTATCTTGGGGTCGATGTCGGGCATGCCAGAAGGTAACCATGCAAAGATGTCACAATTTTCCCTAAGGAAAGTCATGAATTACTCATTTTCTTTCAAGCTCAGACATGAGCCGATTCTAGTAGTCTTCTCCGGCTGCTGCGGATCAAGAATGATGTGCTCGGCGTTATCTTCGGGTTTCCATCTCGTCTCGTCTAGTGGTGAGTTGATTTAGACACCATCTTCTTGATCCGTCTGCTATAATTGCTATTTGGTAGCTTCGTCGTCCTTTTGGACCTCAGTAACCTTTATGAGGGTAAACGTCTTCTTTTTTTTTACTTCTTCAGTACTTGCACAGTGCATTGTTGAGATGTGGCTTGGTCAAACTTGATTTCTCCAATTTCTCATCCCGGGATGCGAAATCAGATTTTTTGATACTTGACGGCGGTTACGGCGTCCAGCTTTATCAGTCAAGGTCACCCTAAAATCTCATTATAAGGGTCGCTTACTATTGTGAACATCTGCTTTGAGACAACTAGCGATGTTCTCACGTCACGTGTAATGTTACTGATAGCAGTGAAGGTGTGTCCGTTGAATCCAGTGAGTACGTCCGCTCGGCGTATAATTATGCTTTCTAGGCCCATCTTCTGAGTTACTGAGAGCTAAAATAGATTGACCGTACTTCAGTTATCAACCATCATTTTGTTGACTATAGCGTGGGTTAGTTGGACAGATACCACTAATATGCTGTCATGTGGGAAATCGATGCCTTCGGCATCTTGCTCGGTGAAGCCCAGGTTGGATATTGATTGCCTGAACCTATGAAACTAGTAAAGCTTGCTGGATCTTCCTATTCTTAGAGTTGTTGGTGGCCTCCAAATGCTCGGATTCGATAAAGATGCCATTGATTCGAATTGTCTTAGTTGACGGCTCTTCATCGATCTACGTTTCTCCTAGGATGCGCAACTGGCTTCTTTAAGTATCTGTCGTCAGTTGTGTAATCGGGATCTCGATAGAATGCACAATACTTGGTGTGGTCCAACTTGGAGGTACCTCCATTTGATTGTTTTGGCAGCTTGAACCATGTTTTGCTCTTGATGTTACAAGGGATTTGGTGGATCGGGATCGAGAACTTAGAGTAGTTCTTATGTGTCGGGCCTTCTTTAGTCGTGGATCGATCTCTACGCTTGGCTTTCTGCCTGCTTTTGTTGTTGTACGGATTCCCTTCTTCCTTCTTTTGAGCTACTACCGATTCCCTTCGAGGCTGCTCGAGTTCCTTATATGCTCACCGAGCCTCATCCTAAAGTGCATGCTTATCTGCCAGAGCGAAAGAGTCTGCTAGAGTTCAATCTTCTTTCATGATCAATTCTCCGAACAGTAGGTAGTCTGCTGGGAGTCCTTTTTGGAAGGCTGCACTAGCTATCGAGTCGTCGCATCTGACTATCTTTGCCTTTTCTCCTTTGAACCTCTTGACATAGTCGTGAAGTGACTCCTTCGAGTTTTTTTTGCGTTAAACAAATGGTTAAACTTCTTCTTGATCGAGCTGTAAGATGAATACGCCTTGGTGAAAACCAAAAAAAGCTCATCGAAACTCCAGATGGATTGTGGCGGCAGGATATGGAACCAATCTTGCACCTCACCTTGTAAAATGGTGGTGAATATTTTTCACATGAGAGCGTCGTTGTTTCAATAAATGACTATTGTGCATCGTTGTTCCGATAAAAGACCATTGTGCTTCGGTAGTGCTTCAGGTGTCTCTTTGGGTCACCATCTTCTTTGAATGATGTGAAATGTGGCATGCTAAACTTGCATAAAACCTCTATCTACTTTATCTCATCCGTGAAAGGTGACTTGCTTATGTTGGTCATGTCTCGTCGTAATACCTCGTCAATGTCCTCGTTGCATTGGAAGTCGTGCAATCGCTCGGTCAAAAGTCTATTTACTTCTTCCTGAATTTTCCTTTGTTGAGGGTATTGCTGCTCTTCCATGTCTTCGGCTAGTCTATGTTGTAGCTACGGTTCATATGGTACATTCCTGGCAGGCGAGCGAATTTCTCACAGACTGCCGGTTGAACTTGCGTCGGATTAAGTGACTGCTTATCTTTATCCATCATGCTGCATATTCCGATGTGAGGTGGATAATGCTTGTTACGGGCCTAGCCGCAAATGAACACTTTGGTTGGAAGGTTGTTCATGTTCATTATTGGAGTGTAGCTCCAACTGTGAATATATGCTCGTCCGTGGGCATAACCGAGAGTGCACACTCCTTCGTGCGTTAAGACGAGAGTATACGCTAACTCGAGGGCCCATTCGGGAGTGTACACTGCCAGAAAGCTTAGTTCATGACTGGTCGAGTGGTTATTTACCAGGACACTACTGGAAGGGTTTTTCATCTGCCCTTATCCTACTTCAAGACACCTCGTCTGGGGCATGTTGCATCTTGGTATGCTGCAAGAGCTGATTCACCAAGGTCGTCTACTGCGCAAGGGTGATTGTTAATTACATGACTTGTCGAGCAAGGGTTGTTCACCATTTGGATTGGAGGAGCTTAGATGATATGCATCTCCTTGAGTATTGGAAGTGTAATAGACTTCGGACGTGAAATTTAAGTTGGGATATGTCAAATTTGTGAAGAAATTGGGTGAAAATATCTATGGTTCAATCATCGGTCCATAAAACTGAAGCCAAGACGGTTGAATCGGTCTTGGACTGGTTTGGGTTGCTATGAGGTCCAAAGATTGGGCTGGACCTGGGGTTGGACCGCAACAGCGCATGGGCACTGGGCTCCTCTCGACGTAGCTTGGGCATGTGGGTCTTGGGCTCACGCTGGCCTTGGGGCCATGAGTGTTGGGCTACTCTAATTATTGTAGTTACTTGGGCCTCAACTACTATTGCAGCACCATGGACCTGTTCAATGTGGGCTGCTTTGCGCTAGGTTGGCTACCTTGTGGCGTAAGCTTGGGCCTGCTGCTGCGAGGTAGCCGGCTCACCGTGGGTAGTAGGCTCACCAAGGGCTGTTGCCATGGTTGCTTCTGTTGTGGCTGCTACGGTGGTGCCCTATGGGGTGGTGCTGCTCTACTCATCATGGCGTTGAGCCTCGTAGATTATCGTGGTCCAAATCCTTGAAAATAGGAAGTTCAGTTCGTTATGGTTTCCGAATTTCTAGTCATTGTACTTTTCTTTATGCTTATTCAAATAACTTTATAAAAAAAAATCTAGGAATAAGAACGTACGAAAAATCTACAAATGAATAAGAAATGAGAAACTTTGAATGCGAGAGTCTTCTTCGAGCGTATGAATCAAGACTCTCATTGAAAGCACTAATTTGTGGATGCAAATTTCCGTCGTCTTCTCCTTTGACGAAAATGCACCTGCAAAATAATAACACCGAAGATTAAGGCCAAAAGCGTCATGGCCCACGATGAATGGGCGGGTTTGGCGGAAGAATCTATGATGCCAAAGTTAGAATTTGAAAGACAAAGTGTTTAGGAATTTGTGGGTAGAAAATGGCTTAGCTTTTTAGTGGGAAAACATAACTATTTATAGGGGAGTGACCAGCCTTATTTGGAGAATAGGGCCCGCCACATATGGTCAATTGTGACTATAATTGCAAGATATTATGTGAAATAATACCTTGCAATTAACTTGGTAATTAATCCTAAATTGAATGGGAAAATTGGGAGTTACCTTTTGAGTGAGGATTTGATGAGGAATGATGAGAGGGATTTGAATAAATAGCATTTTGATCACATTTGACTCTTCCTTGATTAAGCTGTTATTGTTCATTGCATCTCGTGGGAATCCCGGTGTGGCTCAAGGGTAATTTTGTCCTTTTAACCCAAAAGTACACATGTCATCCACAATTTTCTTGATTAATTTATACTCCACAGTCACTATAATGCCAAATGACCGATCTACCCGTACGCTAGCTCAGCAATATGATTGAGGTTGTTCCATAGTCCTTCATGCTCAGGACCTTCTCAAATTCACTTTCTACGATTAAATAAAACTTTCAGTGATTCTTCAATCAACCCAACTGCCTTTTAGCACAAACCCAATTACTCTTTAGCAAAACTCTCTTACCTCTTCAGCTACAATCTCAAAACCTTATTTCGAAGAAAATATTGCTTATGATCGTTGAGATCAAATTTTTTTACAGTTCTGCCACCTCGTGGTATAAGTAGGTTAATGTAATGTACAATTTAAACCACCCGAATTTCCTCTCTCAGGGCATATGTTTTGTACCAAGTCCAATCTGACACCATTGATTTCATTGGACTCCTCTAGCATTATCTTGCCCTCCATGGCCTGAATCTGGGGAGAATTTTACTGCTTTCTTTATATTTCTAGTCAATTTATGTTTCAAGTTATATAGCTCGGCCAGTTGGCCTAGATTTTGCTTTTGTGAACATTTGTAATATTGATTCCATCATGGAATGATTACATCTTGTTTCTCGTTTTAGTTTCTATGTTGCTTTCGTTTACTTTTTAGGCACGCATAGACAAAGTCACACTAGATTTTAAGTCCTCATTCGCTAGAGGCACATAAAAAACTAAACTAAACTAGCGGTCCACTCAATGCACAATCATTTGGTTAAAAAGTCTGATGTTTTTTATTTGAACTTTGAACACATCTTAAACTGTACTCATGCCTAAACAGCTGAAAATGCTTAGATGTACTCGCAATTTCACACTCATTGTCTGTTGACAGCCTCCAACAGTAGTGCACCTGTTCTCTCTCTCTCTCTCTCGTCATTTCGTGACATTAAAACCAAAAGTAATACTCGTGGCAAATACGTGTTGAACCTAATCCAAACTCCATCTGAATTTTGATACCAACACAAGGGTTGGCAGTTGCCCACCTAGATTTGATTTTTGCCCACCCACACTAAGGTAAGGCAGGACAAAATGGATGGCTGCCTATGGCAGCCTAGGCAACATCAGCAATGCAATGAATAAAATGACATGACTTCTTCTTATTTATTTCTAACCTAAGACGAAACGACATTTTCGTCTATAGTATTTTTTTTTAAAATGAAATAGTCAGCTTTTCCATTTAAAAAGCTACATGTCATTTGTTTTCAACGGAAAATGATCCTCTTTGGATCCTCTTTGTGAAGATCTAAGGGATCAATCAATCGAGTCCGTTCATCGTACATCATGATGTCAGTTTTCGTTAGATATTATTTATATTTAATTTAAAATTTAAAACTTAAAATGATTTTTAACTACATGATATACGATGAACGGACGTGATTGATTGATCACCATCTCCTCGACCTAATAGAAGGTGGCAGTTATTCCCTTTTTAATTTAATTTCAACCTGATTCACCTCTTCAACTCAAAACTCTTCATTCCAATTGTGAGGCTAAACCCAGCTCTCCTTCTTAGTATAGATAATATTGTTTGTTGAAAGAAAAAAAAAAATTTCATTCCAACTTTCTTTCCCAAACCTCTTTAGTGTCTTACCACTAAGATCCACCCACCAACAAAGCAAGTTGAGCAACTTAGTTAAGATTCAACACCACACCTAGTGTATAATCTTATTACATTGGTTTTGGTGTTATCAGCAAGAGATTAGAAGAAAAAAAAATTATTGTCAAGGTAGGATACATTTCCTATCATGAAGGCTTTTGGGTTTTATTTTATTTTATTTTTTTTAATTTAGTTAGATATGAGTTTAAGGAAGAAAAAGAAAAATAAGAAGGATGAAAAAAGGGATTTGGTGATTGGGGCTTTTGAAAAGAAGTAGTAGTTTCATTTGGGCTTTCGAAAAATATTAGTGTTTGTTTCAACTGGACTTTCGAAAAAGAGGTGTTAATTCCAACAAATTTATTTATTGAGCTTTTGAAAAGAGGCGTTAGTTCCGAGAATTATGATTTGTTAGTCGGGCTTTCGAAAAGAGGTGTTTGTTCTAGTTAGGCCTTCAAAAATATTGGCACGAGTTCTAGCTGGACATTCGAAAAAAGGCTTAAGTTATGACAGACCGCGATTTGCTGAGCTTTCGAAAAGATTGGCCTCAGTTTCAGCATGTCAATGAAGACAACGTATCAATGAAGATTTCCTTCTTGGTAAACTCACGATTTCACACCATGAGTTTGAGGTGGGGTGTTGGAAAATAAAAAGGGAACATATTTTAGGGATATGATTTAATTAGTGATTTTATATGATTTAATTAGGTTTGATATGATTTGATTTGGTTAGGTTTCCTTGTCTTTTTGACAAAGGTTTGTTTTGATTTATTTTCTAGTATTGCTCCTTTGTAATCTCATAAATACCTCCTTACGAAGAAGAATAATTATTGAAGTTGTTATTCGAGAATTGTGAGATTGTAGAGAATTCTAAGTTTACCTTAAACCCTTTATTTTCAACTTGGTATCAGAGTCAGGGAGCGGGCCCACATTGTACTGCCACGTGATGGGTGGGTCCTCTTGGCCCAGCGCAATGATGGTGGGTCCTTTGACCCCACGTGTAGGGTGATTCCCCTTGGCTCCACGTGGTTGCCGATGTGTGGATCTTCACATATGACCCACAAAATGTCTCACGTGCAGGGACATGTTGAATCCCATATCGGCCATACGGAAAGGCAAAAACCAATTTAAATAGGATTACCCCACTTTAACTAACACCGAGACCTTTTGTGATAAACCCCACACCTCACGAATTGTGCATATGGTAATTACCAAGTTAGGGATAGTATCGGTGTTGTTGGAAGCTTTTATAAACCCCACACCAAGACCTTTTGTGATAACCCTAAACCCTTAACTTTCAAAATGTCTTTATCATCTATTTGGAAGCTTTTATATGCCCTTTTTAGGAACATCCAATAAAATTTAGAAGTTTATATACTTTGTCCACTAAGAGAAAGGTTTATGGATCCACCACTGCTTAAAGACACGAAATACTAACCACGGGACATGCTGGTACAAGGGACATCTCATGGGATCCATAATCTTAAAGGAAGAAAAAGGGGGGGGGGGGGGAAAGAGAGAA
>JADOBS010301191.1:0-11697 GCA_015708375.1 Cydonia oblonga
ATTATTACATTATCATATATTCAAACGCACACGTATGACTTTTGTCTAGTGTTTAATTTATAAAATATTGAATCTGAGCAATTTAATTTAATTATTTTTCAATTTAAAGGTAATATCGATAAGAAAATGTAAATGAAACAAGAAAAGCTTACATTATGTAATTACTAATTTACCCTGGATTTGAACCGTTTGGGTAGATTGTTGCTTGTCCTTATTCTTCAACTAAAGGACCGCCTTCGAGCGCGTTATTTCTCCCGTCAGCGCCCGCTTTGCATTTCAAAATCCCATCTCCCTCTCTCTCTAAAAGTCCCAACGGTCGAAAAAATGTGATCCGACTCTCTCAACGATCAATACATCAATTAAAGGGCGGCGAAAGGAACAGACGGCCACTTTTCTCATCTGAAATCTCATCGGCGTTTGCAATTCGAATCTCTCTCTCTCATCTAAAATCTCATTGCGATTTGCATTTCGGATCTCTCTCTCTCTCTCTCTCTCCAATTGCTTGAAGATACCTAGTTTTCAATCGTTCGAAGGTATTTTCTGTATCGCTCTGGTTAATTGGCAATTTTAATCGCTATGTGTTGTGCAGGAAAGGGACGACCCCAAACGCAGTGGCGATTTCTAGGGTTTCTGAATTTTGTGATTTCTAGGGTTTGTGGTTTATAATTTGCAATCTTTCTTATTACATCCAATTTTCTTCGTTTGTTTGTTGGGTTTCTTGAGTTGAATCGTACACACTGATTAGTCATTAACAAAAATGACCCACTTTAAGCCTTTAAGTGTGATCATGAAGCAGGGTTCCGGTACTTACAGTTTCAGTTCAGTTGTCCTTGCTCTCTGTTCTCCCAATGCCCCTCCTCCTCTAAAGCCTATGCGCATCACCATCCCCAAAACACAAACTGCCGGCCGCCGCGGGCAAAAGAGGAAACAAGAAGCAGCCCCACAAGAGCAAGGACGTCAAAAGAAGCACAGATCGAAGAAGGTGGTTCCCGAAAAGCAGGAGGAGGATCCTTACAAGGAGCTGGGTCCAATTCCTGACCTTGACCAGTTGATGTACGACTTGGCCGGTAATAATCATCTTTGGCTTAATTTGGTTGACGGAATGTTGGGGGATGATTTCTTTGATGGATTGCCGGAGGACTGAGGACGATCGTTCAATGATTGGTGACTATTGGTAGCGCACTCTTTTATGCAGATTCTTTGGGTTTCTTAATCAATATATCTAGTTGATTGACCTGTGTTCTTTATACGATGTAAATGTTGAAAGGTTGGATAATAAGAACATACCAACTGGGAAGAAACCGAGATAAAAGTATCAACTCATATCATACAATGTACATGTATGCATTTCAAAACTAAAAAGGAAAATAGTTTCAAGAGTAAGTATTTGATCTCAAAAATGTATTTGCTACTTATGGCTCAACCTTTATTTTCTGTCATCGAGGTGTTACTCTTACGGCGCCAATATTACAACACTGAACTAAGATTCAGTTGATGATGCAGCATCATCTTTGTGCTTAACCATACCAGAATCCACAAGAACGGGAATCTCTGCTGCAAGCCATGGTGCAAGACCCAAACAAAGTGCATGTGCTATACCAAATCTTGGACTGCATAACATGAGAAAGATCGTAAGTGCTACTAGCCGATAACTCCAAACATGTTTATTTAAACAAATGAGCACGTTGTTTGTTTGCATTAATGCTTTCCAGAAGAGATTAGAGTAAGTTCCTTGTTGGAGATTAAAGGAAGACTCAACACTTTCATGGTAATCAATTACTATGTGAATGCCATGAAAAGCAAAAGTTCCACAGACGGATGTTTCTCACTACAATTCAAATTAAGGAAAAAGAAAATGCGTTGCGCAAGTTTTACAAAAATTATTTTCCATCCACAGAAAATAATACAAACATAATTCTTCCACAAAGAAAATGCAAGGTAAGTCATGTTCATGTTATGCGAAAAGAAATTCCTCTCACAGAGGCAAAGATACTTAATCTAAATACATAAATTGGTTTCAGAAACAGAAGACTAACATATTGAAATATACAAACCATGCATCCAAATTTTCTGCTCAAAGCAAATAATCAAAAAGCCAAACAAATTTCGAGTTTTTTTAGTCAGTTGCAACAACATTTGAGTTTTTATTGATCTGTTCTGTCATATCTTCTAAAGCGAATTAAGAGCCGAGTTCACAGCTGATTTCGAATTCTCAAGTAAACCCAGATATTACAAATTTCCCAACAGCAAAATTATTTTTAAAAAAATTTTAAAAAAAAAAAAAAACAACTTTCCTTTCATTTCTTATAATTTCTCAGGGACCAAACAGATAAAAAAATTTCACAATAATTCAACACATACAACAAATTAGAGACAGCAAGATAGAAAAATTACCAGTTCTTGGCCCAAAGCGGCTTGAAATGCACCGTCAAGCAGATCTTCCCCCCTCTATACATCTGAACCAATCCAAATTTACCCAGAAATTAATGGACTTAAATTACAATCAGAAAACAAAAATGGGGGAAGAGGGAAAATCGTAAAATCAAAATAAGGCCGACCTTTTGGGTCTTGCCGTCTAGCTGAGGGAGCTCGAGTTCCGGTGCGGTGGCGGGGTAGGTGACGGGGATATCGAACTGGAGATCAAACTCGTACTTGAGGAGGTTGTAGACGTACCAGCACTTGCCAGTCCACCGTGTACCCTCGGGATTGGCGGCGGAGATTCGGAACCATCGTTGTCGTTGGACTTGTTCATCTGGGTGTATGCGATCAGTGCCTTGTACTCCTCCTTCAGCCGCTGCGTCCACGCCGCCCCATCTCTGGGACCGGCCTTCGTCGTCAAGAGTGGGATCTGGGTCAGCGTCGACTTGGTGTTCGGGTCCCAACCCTCCATTTTTAATCTTCCACGGAGCAAAACCCTAACCCCCAATTTAATTCGACTCGCTCCGTCTCTGCCCCCGATAAAATATTGTTGGCCTCATTATTCCGGGCAAAAGGCTTCAGTTATTCGCCAATGAACTTAAATTTTTTTTTTTTTTTTAAATACATCGATATTTTCATATTAAGATGAAGAATTCGGTTATCAAATTCGTCATCTAAGATATTCGAACTTAAAACATCTTATTTTCAAGTGAAGAGACAAAAAAAAAAACAAGTGGTTTCAAAATGACCAAACATTTAATTAAATGGGTAAATATCAGTTTACTACCCTCAAGTTTCGTGGCTTTTAACATTTAGTACATGAAGTTTTTTTTATCCCAGAGTCATACCTAAAGTATTAATTTTGTGACAGTCTCATATATCTGTTAGTCTGGCTATTAAGTCTTCCGTTAATTGATGACGTGGCACCCATGTAGATAATAACTAGGCTCTACGTGTCATTAAGGGATCTACGTGGAAATTAAAAATTAAAAATTAAAAAAAAATTAAATCAATTAATTAAATAAAAATAATAAAAAAAACAAAAAAAATACCAGAAACCTTCGTCTTTCCCACGGCTCCACCCCTCCATCCCCTCCACGACTCCACCCAACATCTTTCCATAGTCTGCATTCCCAACCTTCTTCCTAAACACCCTTTTAGCCGTAGCCAGCTGCAATTATGCGCTCAAGGTCGCGAAAAAATGACGAAAACAACATCGGCTTCATCGACATAGAAAACCCGGGTGGCAAACGACCCAGTTCTGTACTCCGGAGGGGTCATCAGGTCCCCTAAAATCCAATACTCCACACTGTACAATTTGATCAATGGATTATCTGGATAGGGTGGAAATTCAAGGTTTTTGGGCAAATGGGCGTCTGCGATTTGGTGGTTGGTGTCCGTTTAGAGGCGGGAATTGGGGCCGGAAGCCCAATACTTTTTTAGGAGGCCATAGTTGAAGGATCTAGGGAGGTCTGCTAGGTAGACTTTGAGGGAATTTTAGGAAGAGAGATGGGTGTTTTGGGAAATGAAAGATGAGCAGGAAGGAGGAGAAGGATTAAAGAAGATGAAGAGAGAAAGAGAGAGTGCAAAGGAGAGAGAGCGTGAAGAAGATAGTGGGAACAAAACATACGGATGAAAAAGGGGATGAAGGGGGTAGATGGGTGGAGCCATGGGGAAGACGAAGGTTCTGGGTTTTTATTTTTATTTTTTTTATTATTAATTTTTTTAATTTTTTAATTTTTTTTGAATTTCCACATAGACCCCTTAATGACACGTGACGCCCAATCATTGTCCACATGGGTGCCACATCATCAGTTAACGGAAGACTTAACAGCCAGACTAACGGATGTATGAGACTGTCCTAAAATTAACACTTTAAGTATGACTCTGGGACGAAAAAAACTTCATGTACTAAATGTTGAAAACCACAAAACTTGAGGGTAGTAAACTAATATTTACCCTAATTAAATGATTACCCAATCCAATAATTGCCCATTTTGTGGGGGCAGAGGAGGAGGAAGGTAACATATTTTTCAAACTTTTCACCTCAATCATTTAAATGGAAGAACTCTTTGTTGGGTCAACTTAACGGACTTCAGAATCTCCTTTACAAGCATCAATAGTCAACTAAACAGTCGACAACTTCTTTTGAGAAGACATAACAAGCTGACGTGAAGAATGGTAACCAAGGCAAGTTCTTTTCCCTTCCAATAGGCTCTTAAGGCCCATAAATGCCACCCACATAGGCGCTACCATTATCGACCTTTCCAGACGACAGACCTTCTCTCACAGCTCACTTCAGGCCAATGCAGTCTTCTTCATCTTAACCAAAGTGGAGTCTAAGTTGATACCCTTGAAAGGTATCCATCACATTCCACTTTCACCCATATCATTTTTTATAGGTAATGAAATCTTTGAAGTGTAATTCCCAGTTTTTGACTTTGTAATCGCCCACCATGACCTTTTCTTTAACTTTCTTTAGAGCAATAACCTTAAGCTTCAAAAAGCGAGAACTAATAGAAGATTTTGGCTTGGCGAAGTCCAACTTTTGCAACACCAGTAGACGATGGATCATCACTTGGGAGATTCATGCAATACACCAGTAAACAACTCTCTATTTGGGAGCCAAGGGTTGTAAACGTGAAGAACAACAACAAAGGAAAATTCATCTCTCCCTATAGAAGCAGACTGAAAGTTGAAACAACTTTTTCATCGCAACGTGAAGATATAGTAACTGGCACAAAACCCTCTTTCCTACTTAATGCATGGAGTATCGGTGATCCTCTTCTCACTGGTTTAATGCTAACACCAGCAACTGTTTCCTCAACCCTTCCCTAAGGTGTGGAAGATTTTGAAGACACAAATATGGACCTCTCTGCTATTATCCAAGTCCTCATCATTACCAAAATCGTGCTTACCATAAAGATCGCAACTTGTTGACGTGAAGATTCAATAACTCGTGCATGATTATCACCCCTAATTGTTCGTCACCACCAAGACTGCTTGCTTGACTCTTCTCCAGCCTTACACTCCACAAGGCTAAGTTGCAAACCAATAAAAAGTCCAACTTTGCATCCTCGTTCATCTCACAAGTGACGTATTTGTGAAACAAAGAAAAGACGATCAACAATCAACATCATTATGCTAACACAAGATGCATAACTTAGGATGCAGAGCATAAAGATTAACAAGTGCAAACTCAACACGAACTTGAAGACCTAATGGTTCATTGTTTTCCCAATTCTCGGTAATCTTTGGGATGTCGCAGCAGCAAACCCCTCACTGTCTGCACAGAAGGAGGGTAACCATCAAACTCCATGTGCATAAACCCCAATAACCATCCACATCTAGGAAGATCCTCCAAAGAACTTGGAACCATATGTGCAACATTTCATATTTGGAGTAACGAAGTCATTGCTCTTAATAGCTTGACATCATCATTCGAGTTCCTTGCTCACTTTAGCAAGCCAGTAACCGTGCATACGCGCCTTGCTGACAGCATGTCGACATTATGCCTAAACATGCTATGATAGCAGAGTTGCTCACTTAGCCGGTTCATAAGAAAAAGATGGTCATACGCTTATAATGTTCGTTGAGCATACGCACATCCCACTGCAGAAAACACATCCTTAATTAATCGAGCAATTGGAAACTTGAAGTCAAAAGAGATGAAAGGAATTAGATAGTCATCTACTAGCCTCACGCCAACTTCCGAAAGGAAATCCACATCATTGCCTCACATGTTAGCCTTAAAACCTCGTTTTTGGTATCTAGCCACAACAGGCTCAGAACAAATTTTCCTACTTTGGATAACATTTCCATCATTCTTGTACTTTGGAACCTCGATGCAGCTTGCAACCTTTTTTCGAGACGACATCGCACTCTGACTCTATTGCGAACACCTGTCAAAGTAACGAATAAGTCTTAAGAATATAGTCACAAGTTTTTAATTTAATTTGTTGCCACTTTTATTGATAGCAAAGTTAGAGACAAATTGGCTTATTGAATTAGGAAGAACAGTGAGACACAAAACATTTGCAGCTAAATGAGCCATGTCCTCAACCTACGTCACATTCTACATCTCAACCTTCTTCGAGTCACGCCCACTGATAGCAATTTTTACCACTTGTAAAACAAGGGTTAAACCATAGAAAATTCTTGCAAGAGAACAAGTGTTTGTAGTATAGAATGGCTCAAGCAAGGTCGATCTCCTCAGAGACTGATATAAACAATTTACCAGTTTTTGTGAATTTAACTTAGTTAACTCTAAGAGCTACACTAATTCAACGAAACTAAATGCTAATGTACGTGACTTAAACAAATATCTAAAATGGGAATTGGCTTATAGGAATAGTGATCCAACTAAACAAAACAAGTAAATATAGAAACTCAAGATAAAACAAATAATTGAAGAAATTTATACGACAAGCGCTAGAGTTCAACCTTTACCAACAACACTCCTACGGAGCTCTTCCAATTGCTTAAGTAATCGAAAATACACATGCTTTGAAGGTTGGGTTTTCCTTGTGTATGTTTTACTTGTGACATTCAAGCTAAAACGTACCACTACATGCAATTTATCCATGACATTTGGATTAAATATAAACATGAGTGGTTCATTAATCTTGGTGAAAATCCTTTTGTTAAACCATGTAATCCCTAAAAGTATGATATTTACCTTAGGAGAAATTACAATCCTCAATCACAAGAAGCATAATCAATTTTAACGTGACATTCGCTCAAAATTGCATCCGATGACTTTTCTAAGCATCCTAATGGTGATCAAGCATCAAGACACATACATAATTTAATTCAATGATTGAAAATATCAAAGCAAGCATGTAACAACACTTAAGCAATTGAAAGAGAAATCTACGTAATCATGTTTACACATACTTGATTTAATACATAAGGAATTATCCATTAAAAATCAAAGAAAGAAAACAACCCTTTTTTTTTTTATGAGAATAGTTCTCTGATTATCTTCTCCTCAAAGAAAGGAGCATGCTTCTTCTTCCCTTCAAACTTGGAGCTGTAGCGCCCTTTTTCTTCCCTGCTCTCTGCTCTCTATTCTTTCTGCCCTCCTATGTGTTTTTTTATTTTTATTTTTTTTAATTTTTTTTTTTTTTTACAGCTACTCCTTCTTTGTCCTCTCTTTCTCTCCCTTTTGCCTTGTTCTGCACTATGCATAAAACTCCCATCTGTCTATTCATCTTCTACCCATTCTCTGTTGCCATGTGTTGCCTGATTTTATTAGTTAATGGAGTGGGCAGTTGTGCTCTCCACTTTTTCCTCTAGGCTTTTCCTTTGCTCCAAAGGTCAATGAGTGGAATTAAAACCCAAATTTTCTGCCGAGTATTGATGACAAAGCAAAGCACAAGGTGCACTTACCTTCTTATTTTATTAGCTAGAGTGGGTAGAATTGGCCATAACATTTGGTAGACCAAAAGTTCTTAGATTTCAATGAATGAGATGTCCTTAGAAAGCTTGAAACGTCTGCATTCTTCATTCTTAAACTGGGGAACAATTAGTTGGGAGTCAACTTCAATCTCATGTGAATCAGCTCCAACTGGAATCACTCAAAAATTTCACTGTTTGCATACTTTTCCACCAAATTTGATCATGCTGCTCCTAGAAACACAAAATGGCAAAACCATCACACAAACTTAAAACTTCCAACTAAACTAGACAAGAAAAGAAATATAAAAGGAGGAAATATATAGTATAAATATTGGTTCATCAAAATACCCCCAAACTTACATTTTTACTAGTCTTGTAGCAAAACAAAACAAAACAAAACTACTCAACTAAGACTTGACTCAACAACTTAGTAGCGAACTTCTCAATTTCAATCTAAGAGATAAGTGCCAACCATGAAAAAAACAGCCAAGAACTAAGCAACAAAAGCTCAAAACATCATCCAATAGTTAACCAAATTTCCTTCAAACAAAACCTTGAAATGTCATGTGTGAGCTAGGCATGTCAATGCAATTCCAAGCTCCCTTAAATCATCATATGCAAACATGTGAGCTTCTCACAGGATATACGCTCATTCACTCATAAGTTATGGTTAATGGGTTTCACTCAAGTGATCTCATTGTACATGCCACCATATGCTTGCTTGTCCACCTATCTCGCCATCAATATTTAGGTAATGCCTTGGATCAATAGGACTATATTACGATTGTAATGGGGTTAAAGGTGATAGGCTAATGAAAGAAAGGATATGGAAATCAAAATATTTTGAGAAAGTACACTTTAGTAGTTTTCCAACACCTCAATATCACACCACTAAACCATAGAAAATTCTACCACCTAAAATTGAAAGCAAAATAATAAAAACCACGAGCACCTGTTACTCCCCACATTCAACTTCAAATGGAAATTTATACTCTGTAGACACATTTTCAACAAATCAACACTCTCTAATTTTCCTTTTTTTTTAAAGGAAATTATGCACAAATCTGCAAAAGCTACCTCACCCATCAAATTCACATTTCATTGTAATACACATGTTCCATCCATTTTTCTACATAAACAAAATCCCCAAAAGTACAACCCATGTAATACTTTCTCAAAACAATAAGGAATCGATTTCTATGTATGGGCTCAACTCCAATACCAGAGCATGGTAAAGAGATGTGGCTAGCAAAGAAATTGTTTAGTTAAAGGCTCAACATGCTACTACGGATAAACATAGCATATAAGGTAGGCATGAAAGGCTCAAACGATTCAAAGATGGCCTATATCACTTCCAAATTATTACATGAATTGATTAATGAATCGAGAAGTATAAAGCAAGTTCTAGAGATACATGTAAGAACGAGATCAAACGCACAAGAATAAATGTGACTGAAGCATAATGGTTCAATCATGTAAAGTCTCAAAAGCTCACAAGGTTTACAAAATCTCACATGGTTCACATATGAAACGTTAAATCATGCTCAAGTTTCACATTGACAAGACTAGGCACATTTATTTTTCAAGGATGTTTGCTAGAAAGTACGGTTAACACAAAGACAATGAAAAGAACTATTATTATATGTCTTGAAAGTAAGAAGAAAATTAAGATCAAATCTCATCATTGAATTGAGAAGTAGCTACAAACAACAACAAAACATAAAAAAATGCAAGAAGTATATATATATAATTTTTTTTAAATACGAAGTAAACTAACGAAATATGCATTTCCACCCCCAAACTTAGTTCTAACATTGTCCCCAATGATAATGAAAGGAATTTTGAACAATGAGAAATAAAAATGGAAGGAAAGAAAAACAAAAGGAAATAAAGATAAATAAAGAAAAGGAAAGAACACACCAATTTGTGTAGGCGAGGTAGTAGCAGTAAAAATACATTTTGGTTCCATGGTATAATTCCAAAAGACCACCAAACTTGCTTCAACACGTCTCATTATCCATAACAACTGTGTGAGTAACCTGTGGGATTATGAAACTTTGCTAGAAGTTGTGGTAGAGACTGCAAGAGTATTACCTGCATCATGAGATCAAAAGTAGGACTTAAACACACAAAACCAGAAAACAAGAGAAAATAGAACAAGAACATTTAAAATTATTCAAACTAAAGATGAAAGATAGAAAGCTTGGGTTGCCTCCCAAGAAGCGCTTTAGTTAATGTCTAGAGCTAGACATTCTGTTGGCAGTTTGATTCAAATAACAGGTTCCTTTAAAGTGATGGAATCCTTAGCAAGATCATATAGAGATTCCTTGTATAACTTCAAGGGATGTCCATTAACTTTGAAGACAAAACCAGTTTGCATGTTTTGGATATCCACAACCCTATGAAGATGGACTTGTACAACACGATATGGACCATTCCAACATGATTTGAGCTTTCCTGGGAATAGTTTCAGTCTTGAATTAAAAAGCAAAACCTTCTGACCCGGTTGGAACTCTTTACGAAGGATGTGAGCATCTTGAAATTTCTTGGTCTTATCCTTGTAAATTTTTGCATTCTCATAAGCATCATTCCTTATTCTTCGAGTTCATTCAACTGCAGCCTTTGCTTCTCTCCCTCTGCCTGGTAGTCAAAATTGAGGTGCTTAATAGCCCAATATGCCTTATGCTCAAGTTTCATAGGCAGATGGCAAGCTTTCCCATACACCAAATGAAAAGGAGACATCTCAATTGGTGTCTTATAAGCTGTCCTATATGCTTACAAAGCATCAGTAAGCTTTAAACTCCAATCTTTTCGAGATGAACTTACAGTTTTCTCAAGAATCCTCTTGAGCTCACGATTAGATACTTCAACTTGTCTAGATGTTTGTGGATGGTATGGGGTGGCTAAGCGATGGTGAATATGATACTTGGCAAAAAGGGCAGCCATGATGCTGTTTAAGAAATGCGTACCTTCATCACTGATGATAGCACGAGGTACTTCAAATTGTGGAAAAATAGTATTCTGCAAGAAACCTAACACCACAAAACTTTTGCATGGTGGAGAAGCTAATGCCTCCACCCACTTAGAGACATAATCCACTGCCACCAAGATGTAAAGATTGCCATGTAAAGAAAGGAAATGTCCCATGAAGTCTATACCCCAAACATCAAATAGTTCAATCACCAAAATACTTTGTTGTGGGGCATCTCATTTCTCTGAGAAAGATTGACAAATCTTTGACACTTATCACAAGCCTGGCACTATAGGTATGCATTTTTGAATAAGAGATGGCCAAAAGAAACCACTATGTAAGATCTTAGCCGCAGTCTTTCTTGGTCCAAAATGACCACCACATGCATAATGGTGAGCAAACTTCAAAATGCTTTCTTGTTCTTCTGAGGGGATAGATCGACGAATGATTTGATCTTGGCAACGCGTGAAAAGGTATAGCTCGTCCCAAAAGTAGTGTTTTACAGTGGAAAGGAACTTCTTCATTTGTTGGAAATTGAACTTTGACGGTATTTCTCCAGATGCCAAATAATTTGCAATGTCGGCATACCATGGTACTTGATGAGTAACTGCTAGAAGTTGCTCGTCCTGAAAGCTTTCTTGTAAGGGCAATGAATCTGCCTCATCAGTGCTTGCATTTACTAATCTTGAGAGATGATACGCCACAACATTCTCACGTCCCTTTTTATCTCGGATCTCCAAATCAAACTCTTGCAAAAAAGGACTTATTGAATCAATCGTGGTTTGGCCTCTTTTTTAGACAATAAGTACTTAAGAGCAGAATGATCAGAATACACAGTGACTTTAGCACCAATTAAGTACGATTGAAACTTTTTAAGAGCAAATACCATTGCAAGTAATTTTTTTTTT
>JADOBS010301192.1:0-11699 GCA_015708375.1 Cydonia oblonga
ACACACACACACACACACACACACACACACACACACACTTGGCATTTTTCCCAGAAAACTTATTTAAAATGGTTTCATGTTTTGAGATGTCATGCGAAATGTTTATATTTTAGAATATGCATTGAGTAGTTGTGTATGTTAATGTTTAACGCTACGGACGCTTAGGTACGTTCCAGGTGAGTTTATGTATTGATGATTATGAGTTGCATTATGATGTCTATACATAGAAGCATTTAGAGCTCATAAACCTGCACCCCGGTGTTAGTGCTCTCGCCCGTGGCCAGGGCACAGTCCTTCATGTGATGTTCACCTCCCGCACCACACACTCACCTTGGGTTCAAGATAGGTGCACAGTCCTATCATACAGACCACTATCGGTGGTTCCGACTCGTAGGTGACCTATGATCATTCGCACAGTCTTTATGTGATCGTAGCATTTGAGCGTATTTAATTACACCAGTCCTATCGTACAGACCATTTTAGGTGGTTCCGACTCGTGTGCAGGGGTATTTGATGAGCTATAGTTTAGCCGTACAGGCTACATTAGGTGGATCCAGCTGATATGTTACTTTTGATTGATTTATTCCACCTGGTTTACTTGTTCATTTTACTGAGATATTTGACATGGTTTACTTATGAATTTTTGCTATCCCGAGCGTGGTTTTGGTAAATTATATTTTCTGGGAAATTATACAGGTTTTCCAGCAATGGGTTATTATCTTTGATAATTGAAATGATTTTTGAAAAGCTTTGTGTTTGCCCACTCACACTTTCTGTTTTGTGCCCCTTCAGGTTTTAATTGCTGAAAGTTCGTAACGACGCAGGTTCTTGGCAAATCTCAGGACATGTGGCTACTATGAGGGTATAATCCTTATCCACTATACTGTACTTACTTATGCTCTAATGTCACGTGTGAAGTGGGTTCATTCCCGCTCACTAGCGCACTCTGGTATTTAGGCACTCTTATGTTTAAATTTATTCACATTTTTCCACCTCATCACACTTTATGGCTTCGTCACCTTCCAGATGTCGGTCAGCACAGCTCGATTTGGAATCCTGATGGACATTCCAGGTCGGGATGTGTCATGTACCATCTAGTGACACAGGATAAAATTTAATTATTGTAAAAATTCATTACATATCTTTATATGCATATTATCGTAATTTTCTTAATTACTCTATAGTACATATTGCAAAAGAAGAATGACATATTATCATATTTTTTTTGTCATGTTATTATGTGTATCCTCATGGCGTTTATTACCGCCACTAATCAATTACCTAATTATGTCATATTTAAGTTACTTGAACCTGTAAAAGTGCTTTTTTTAACCGTATGTGGGCGCTATCTCTGCCAACTTGAAAGATTAAGGACCTGGCTTCTTTGCCCTCCTAGTTCCCATACATTCTTATCCCTTCTTATTTTGTGTTGTTACAGTTAAACCATGTTAACATTTTATATTAATTTTTTTATAGAGATAATAAGACAAAAAATAATAGTAATATAAAATGTTGACATGGCTAAACCGTGACCGCACAAATAGGAGGGAATAAGAGTGTATGGGAACTAGGAGGGCAGAGAAGCCAGGTCCAAGATTAAGAAAGATCAAAAGTTTCGGGTTGATGGGACCTCCATCATTTTCAATGAACCCGTACCTCACACAAGGATGCAATGAACACATAACCATTATTATTGATCTCCACCATCGGATTTTCTTTGATGCGTCATCTGTGTTATTTCAGACAGATTATGATTTTCTCTCTTCCTCTTTCCATTCCTTTCCATCCCAGCTTCTTACATTCTCTATTTTATCTTTCTCTTTCTATATAAAAAAAATTAATATAAGATGTTGACGTGGCTTAACCGTGACCGTTCAAATAGGAAGGGAAAAGGGGGAGGGAAAAAAAAAAGAGGAGAAAATCCTACTCCATTTCCGACACATGAAACGCTCCGCTTCAAAATATTGGGTACATTCATTGCGCAAAAATGGCAGGATAGAAAAAAAAAACTTTATGCGACGAAAATATTCATCGCATAAGAATACTTCGTGCAATGAAAACTTACGATCGTCGCACAAGAAAAAGCAGGATTTTTTTTTCCGCCAAGTGTTTGCACGACGATTCGTCGCTCAAAGTTTTATTGAAACGGTCAGATACCCTTCAACTGCGCCCATTTAGTGCGCATTTTGCTTGATGAAGTGATTCGTCAAGCAAAGTGTTACGGGTTCTATGTAAACATAATTTAAGAACCCAAGTTTTCAAAGGTTTTGTTTCAAAGGCAATGGCCGATTCGGGGAGAAGCTTATTGCGAAAGGAAATGTGTATTGCGAATAGAGAGATAACGTCGTAAGCAAGTGCCCTACTTTGAAGACAAAAGTAGGACTGCTGCGTACGCCGAACTTAGGTTTGATATTGGGGGTTGGGTGATGAGTAAATGTTTTGCCAAGTTTGAGTCTTGGAAAAAGGTGCCTGAGGAGTTGAAGAAGGCCATGGTGGGGGAGTTATCGGTAAGTTTGTATTAAATAATGTATAATTATTTTTGTTAAAAAGTAGTATTTTTTAAATTATTAATTTATTGTTATTGGCATTAATATAGGTTCATTGGGATGTTGATGAAACCGATGAGAAGCAGCGGAAGTATCTGGATGACCTTTTGAAGATGCATTTCCGACAATGGAAGTTTGATGTGTTGTAGGATGCGGAGGGAGGTGCTGATGCCTCAGAGGGGGAGGATTGAAGTTTAATTAGTTTTTTTTTTCTTCTTATGAAATAAGATTTTCAGGACCTTATATTTGACCTTAATTAATAATTTATGTTATATGGATGACTATTTGTGACAACCTATCCCTAACTTTACAATTTTATAAATTTTAAAAGGGTGATTTTACGAAAATGCTGGAGAGGCAAGGATGTTTGACTTTCATTGATCGTTCGAAGTCACAATTAATGTTTACGAATAGATCTTGAAGCCACAAGAGCATAGGCGAAAGCCATTTGCAAGTCCAGATTATAACATTTTAGTTACGTTCATTTGAAGTTGTTTTACTAAACTATAGATTTAAAATTAATTTAACTCCCACATGGGAGAAGCCTAATCAGATTTAAGCAAAGATAAGGGGACCAATCAGCTAGAAGGAGAAAGACCAATCAAATTAAATGGGGAAGGACCAATCAGAAATTAGAGGAGAGTGAGATAGCCAATTAGGAGAGGGGAGAGAAAGCTCCCAGCCTTCCCTTTTCCGTCGACCTATCTGTGCACCCACCCGACCAAATTTCGGTGATTTTTCCGCCATTTTTCACGTCAAACTACCATAATTCAACACCTGCAATCTCTTCCATAACCTCCATTCTACCATCTCCACCCAAATTCGAAGCTTTTTAGGTCCAAAACCGTGTATAACCTCAACGTAGCATCAGAGGTGCTCGACAGTGATTCCTCCGATCTGGCGAGTTTCACTACTCACCACTACCCTTAATCAACTCCTCTTGGACCCAGGAACAAGACCCAATCAGTTGTAAGGGCGTCGGTGCACTGAGGAAGGAGAATGAAAGCTCACCTATTATAGGGTTTCCGACGGGTTTGAGTGAAATTGGAGCTTTTCCTGGTCAAATTGGACTTGGCCACATACGACAATCATTCGTGACGTCTCGATATTCGTGCTAGGGAGTTGTAGCGTGGACTTCAGGTGAGTGGGTATTTTTCTTTTTATAGTGTGTGTATGTGTGTGTATATATATATAAGCTTTATAGTTTCCACAAATATTTTTGAATTGATTTATGCATATCATGCCATGATTAAATAATGTTATAAGAAATGTTGCACTGTTATGAAATGCCAAAATGATCCTACGGGATACGCAGGTAAGTTCAAGTAAGTTTATGTTGTTGATTATAATCATTGAATTGTTATGGCATGCTTATATTCATGTGGCCTGCTAATCATTGCTGCACCCCGGTGTTAGTGTTCGCCCCGGGCCAGGGCCAGTCCACTATGTGTATATTCACCTCTCACACCACACGCTCGCCTTAGATCCAAGTAGGTGCCAGTCCTGTCGTACAAGTAGCATTAGGTGACTTTGACTTGTAGGTGACTGCGCATACACCCAGTCCTTTTTTATAGGTCGCATTAGGCGACTCCAACTCATGTGCTAGCATAGATTGATGAGCAATAGGTTCAGTCATACATGTCACATCAGGCGACTCCGACTGGTGTGCTAGCATAGGTTGTTGAGCACCTGATTTTACTTATGTTGTTAAGATTTTGGGATAGCATGCCTTATTTACGTTTTGCAAGTTACAGTAGGTATTTTCATACTATAAGTAGTATGTATATTTTGGAAACTATAAATGTTTTACGGCGAGGGATTATAACATTTTCAAAGGTTTTTATTAAAACTTTATTTTCAGACCCACTCACCCTTCTTTTTTGCCCCTCCAGGTTTTAATAGTTGAGCTTTCTTATCGACGAAGATTCGTGGTAAATCTTGGTATTGGAGATTACCTTCGATGGTATGATTCTTAATCCACTCCACTATACTTTATTTATGCTATGACATCATGTGTGAAATGGGTTAATTCCAGCTCACAACGCACTTTTATACTTAGGGACGTTTAGGTTTAAATTTATGCACATTTTCCACATCACTACACTTTATGGCTTCGTCATTTTCCATATGTAAGCCATCATAGCTTGATTCCGAGTCCTAGCGGATATTCTAAGTCAGAGTGTGTTAGTTTGGTATCAGAGCATAAATTTTTGCAGTATTGCATTTATCACACGCGTGATGTAAGCATTCTCGATTATTAAGCCTAAATGTTGAATTTTGCCACCTCGTCGACTACAAAAAACATGTTAGGTTTTCCTAAGTTTTGGGCAGATTAGGCGACTTATTGACATTCGAGAAAATCGCTTTGGCGACCGCCTCTAAACTTTAAGTGAAGAATTTCCTTGCCAAGGAAAGATGTAGATTGGAGACAAGTTGTAGGCACTAAAGCAGGGAAATTCATACTAATGCCGTGAAATTCGTTGTCTATAGGGATATTGTGTGTGATTAGCGATTGGTGGAGAACGATTTAGAAGATATTTTCTTCATTTTATTTTTAAAGAATATAAAATTATTTAAATTATGTTGAAATTATGTTGTTATGTTTATATTATGTTATGAAATTATATTTATATTATGTTGTTAAATTTGTACGTGATGTACAAATATGTGTTGTGATGTACGAAATTAATTGTCATTAACTTCGTACTTGTTTTTTTTAGTAAAACTTAGTTTCCCGTTTGAGGATTAATTAGATTTCATGCATGGGTGTGAAAACATGATTGCGGTCCAATTGATTCTTGAATTGTCCAATTATTTGGACAATTTGGGAATGCACAGTTATGACGCGTAGTTTATGGTTGAAGGATTAGGTTTCGATTGTGGGGATTTCGGTGTCATCTCTGTACGTTCTTTGGGTGGCACATAGGTATTTCATATCTACATTGTCCATCTGAAGAACTGTACCGAGATGCTGCTGAAATTCCTCCATGTCGAAATCTAATCTGATGTAGACGTAAATTATGTGACATAACTTTGCATTCCTGAATGGGATAAAGCCATTACCGGAGGCATAAGTTGATAATATCATTTGTATGAAGTTGTTGTGATTGTTGTACTGTCACTATGGTTGCATGAATTATGGATAGAATGTGGATATAGAGCCCGAATAGATGCACAGACGAATACTTGGATGAAATCGAGGATTTTATTGCGTTTGCAAGTACACACAACCCGGGTGCAACTAGAATCCGTTGTCCTTGTAGGAGATGTAACAACATGTTAAGGGACACAATTGAAAACATTCGATTTCATTTATTAAGGAATGGAATGTTTAAGACCTATAATACTTGGAACCATCATGGGGAATAATTAGACAATGCTTTATCTTCAAATGCCACAAGAGTGGGCAATGTTGAACCTATTGTGGATCCTAATGAACAAATCATGGATATCATAAATGATGCTTTTCTGTTTGCATCAACAAACACCAGTTAGGAAGGGAAAGATGACTTGCCTACATTAATGGACAGCGCATAGTTCGAACAATATAAAAAACTACTAAAAATACCAACCAAGAGTTATAACCGAGGTGCGAGACCTTTTCGATTCTCACAATCGAACTAATGCACGGAAAAATAAAGTATCATGTGTCGAACCAATGTTTCGATTACCTTTTGGGGGTTTTCAAGAAAATGCTTCCAAAGGACAATTGTTTGCTGAAAGACCATAGATATGCACAAAAAGTGTTGAATGGTTAGGGATTAGGTTATGAAAAAAATTCACGTTTATAAAAATAATTGTATTTTATTCTACAAAGAGACTAAATCATTAGATAAATGCCCTATATGCAATAAGTCGAGGTTCAAAATGACATCTCAGAATAGAATGACTACGATCCCACAAAAATTCATGCGTTATCTACCTTTGAAACCTAGGTTGCAGCGATTGTATATGTTGACGCATATTGCCACCGACATGAGATAACATAAGGAAAAATGGGTCGACGACGATGTGATGAGGCATCCTGCAGATGGGGAGGCATGAAAAGAGTTCGATCGAAAATTCCTCGAGTTTGCTGTTGATCTCCGGAATGTTAGATTGAGACTTGCCACTGACGGATTCAATCCATTCAGGGTTCTAAACCAACACCACAACACTTGGCCAATTTCCGTATTTCCATATAATTTTTCCGCCTTGGAAATGCATGAAAAAGAATACATAATGATGACTCTTTTGATAACTGAGAATCCTAGTAGGTCAATCGATGTTTACTTAAGGCCGTTGGTTGATGAGCTAAAGGATTTATGGACAAACGGTGTGTGCACGTACAATAAGTGTATTGGGAAGGTGCTCACTTTGAGGGCAGTAGTTATGTGGACTGTGAACGATTTTCCCACATATGCAATGGTTTTTGGGTGGAACACTGGGGTTATATGGCATGCCCTATATGCAAGGATGATGTAACATTTGGTTGGCACGCTGGAAAAGTTTGTTACCTTGAACATCAAAGATGGTTGCCATGGGACCACGAATGGTGAGAAAAAGATAAAGAGTTCGACGAAAAAACAGAGCATTGCCTTAGACCTTGAGAATGGTCCAGTGATCAGATTTTGGAACAGCTTAACCATTTGGATTTTGTTCCGTTTGGGAAAACAGTGAGTAGGACCAGACCTTCTACATATATGAACTGGAAGCACAAGTCTATGTTTTTGAGCTCCCGTATTGGTCGAAACTAAAATTAAGACACAACCTCAACATTATGCATGTTGAGAAAAATGTATTTGACACATTGGTGGACACCATTCTAGATATGGACGTTGAGTTCTATATTGTTTTTTCATGTTAGAGAATGCTTTTGATTTTCCTTAGCAATCTTGTTTTGTCGAACTTTAGCATCGGCTGGCATTACTAAACTTAATTTCACATTTGGGTTAGTTTTAACACTTGGTTTTATTAATGAAGTCTAACCAATACAAAAAGAATTAACGTTTGAAACTCTGTTTATATTTGTCCCTACGGTTAATAGAAAAATAGTATGAGAAGAAAAATAGTATGAGAATAGAAGGGAATTAGAAAAAGGAAATTAGCCTCTGTTCTCTTCTTCATTCCCCTTGGATTGCACAAACACACATTAGCCTCTGTGCTTGTGAGTTGTGACCTCCCATTTTTGTTTGGAGATTTCAAATGTGACCTCCCATTAGCCTCTGCAAAAATACACATTAGCCTCTTGCTGCATTTATATATACATATTGCATTTATATATACATCATATATGTATATATATTCCCTGTTTGTTTGCTGAGCTAGATGTAGAAAATATTAAATGGGGTTTTCCTTTAAGATTTTACTATTCTTGTTGTTATTACCATAGATGTTAAAAGTTCAAACTTGTTTCAACTTTTGTGGGTAATGTAGAAGTAGACTTAGGTAAGCCAAGTGCCAAGCGTTTGTTGCATTATGCTTAGTGGGTTTCTGCAGTTATGGTTTAATTGGGTAGGGTGACAAATGATTAAAGTCTTAGTCTTTATCGATTGTTTTTGTATTGGATATGGAATGATGTGGGAATGAATTAGTTGGTTATGATGTTAATATGTTTTCACAGTTTCAAAGTGACTGGAATTGGAAGGAGAAATCTTTGTGCATTTTATTTATCCTACTCCTTCTTTGGTTTATGCTTCATATTTGCCAAGTTGCCTACTAGGTCTGATTTTTTATTTCCCTGATCACCTTGGTGTTCTGTGCTCTGCATCTTCTTTGTGAGATTGTGGATTGTGATTTTTTATTTTTTTTCCTAATTGTGCAAATGTCGCATCTTATTAAAAGTCGTAAGGTGGTGACGACTACACCCAGTTTGATTCCCCCGCCTCCTACTTCAGCCGTCACTGCTCTAGCAGAATCTGGTTGATCTAGTTGGTCCTCGAGTTTCCCAGGCATGGTCATTGCCGCCCCCACACGCTTGACACGACATCGGCATCCACTATTGATGTATCGGGGTCACAACAATGTAAAGTTAAATAACTCCCTTTATTGCCTTGTGAATTTAGTTATTCATATATTAAGTTCAATCAAAATTTGTACATACTGCAATTGTGTGTTTGGTCCAAATTTAACTTATTCAACTATTGTGATTGTTGTTGGATATCATATATTATTCATTACAATGTCTAGGGTTTGGGAAATGTTATAACTTCCAAGGAGGTTCTGCTGAAATTTTGGTTTACTTTGTACAATTTGTTTGACATTTTATATTTTTTTCAGCAAAGAAAAATACTAGGGGACCTTGTTGCCAGTTGAAGATGGGCGAAGGTCACCCGGGTGATGAATGAATGTATCACGATCGAATACGACAACCGGCATTGGGCTGCACCAACGACGGAACAGTATAGCGCATTGGCCCACGCCATTGGTCACGTTGTTGGGACCTATTGCCTTATGCGATGGAAATCTTGGATGGTGATGCCAAACAAGGTAAGGACGAAGGTGCGCAATTATTTGTCAGTAAGTATCCTGACTTTTTATTGCTTTTCCTTTAAAGTTTATATATTTATATTAATTAATGTATGTAATTAATTTGTTACATTGTAGAAGAACTACAATTTTGAAACATCAACGACAATATGTTGGTGTACATCAATAGGCTATTCGCTAAACTGTACAAGCTGTGGAAGAGCGACCTACACCAATATTTTCAGACATTTGATGATCCACATGTCGCTTTTGAGGAGGGTTGCCTGAAGGAGTTTGAGGACCTGGAAGAAAATTGGGTGTGGCTCTGCAGTCATTTTCAGGAGCCCGACTTTGTGGTACGTTTTTTATATTTAGTCCAAAAGTATTATATGTTTCTTACTAATGTTTATTGAATTTTTTTATATTTTATTTAAATTACAACTAATACATTTATTTTGTGTATAACAGAAGAAGGCAAAAGCCAACAAGATCAATTGGAGAAGAAGACTATTATCCACCATTAGGGTTCGAGGCCATTCTCATATAAGATGAAGGCGTGGTGACAGGTAATAATAAAGCTTTTCATATTCAATTTTTAATATGTCAGTAACATATTTTTTTTTTTTCATACTAACATTTTTCTTATCTTGTTCTATTCAGGGGGTTCAAAATTCCCGGAGATCGATGTCTTTGCATACGTTTATGTTCAACCCAGGGATGAGTTGGCTGAGTCCCTTCATGTAAGTATTCTTCAATTGTAATTACTATCTTACGCAATCAAGTATCATGGTTATTATTTCAATGTTATTATTCATATTTCATGTTATATTACGTATGCGACAATGATGAAGAAGAGGCAGTTGGTTCTCTAGGAGTCCGCCTCCCAGCTTCCTCCCGAGACTTTGATCGAGTCCGTGGATCCCCCCAAGGATGCGGGGTTTTAGATCCTTACCTTGGATCAGACTCTTGGTCGGAGGATGGGGAATACCTAGCGGTGGGAACCTAGAGCCTCTTCATCCTCGCAGTCAAAGGGTGAGGTCATAGCTTTGACAACAGTGGTGGCCAGCCTTAGGACTGAGCTCACCTCGTATAAGAGCCAGATGTTACTGATCGTACATGCCCTCAGCCAATCCGGCATTCATTTTTGTCCCTTGTCAACGTCTGAGCCCTTCCAACTTGAGCATGCCCATAACTCTGTTCCTTCGACCTCTGAGCCCGTCCTCAACCCAAAGGCCTTCTTGTCCCAATCTTTCCAGCTGTAAGCGAACAACGACCTCATATATTATTCCACCTTTTTTTCTTAGTTATTTACTCCCTTACTTTTTAAACTTTTTTCTTACACATACATTTTATTTTTATTTTAAATAAATTATTTTTCTCTTCATTACATTTTTTTATTCCAATTTAATTTTATTACAAAATTAAACCCAGAACAACAAAAATAAATTTTTTAAAAAAATATTTTTTTTGCGCCACGAATAGCTTCGTTGTGCATTTTTTTTTTTGCGATAATCCATTTTTGTCGCGCAAAGTTTTTAGAGATGAATTTTAGTCGTCTCATGTTGTATCCAGGCATTTTGTGAGACGAATATATTCGTTCCTAAAAATTTGGTGCGACGAATGCGGAACCGTCGCGTCTTATTTTCTGCGACCAATACTTTTGTTCATCACGCAAAGTCTTTCTTCACGATCTTTGCGCGACGGATTCTGTGCAACAAAGTTTTCGTCGCACATACGTTTGTGCGACGATAATAAGCTTTGCGCAACCAATTTTTGTTCGTGACGCTAAATGTTAAACGTAGTAGTGATTTAAAGGACTGAAAAAAGAAAAGAAAAAGAAAAGATGTGTACATCGAAGAAGAAAGGGGAAATTAAAAATTTTCCCGATGTTGTAATGCATCTGTTTAATCAATCATAGAAATCATCCAAGCCAGACCTACTAATTAGACATGTTTTAACTTTTTTGAATACTCAAAACAACTTCAACTTGAGAGCAAGTGAAAACTTTTTCCTCCAGTTTGGTTACCAATTTGAACTAGGGGTGGGCAAACAAGTCCTGAACTTGTGGTTCAGAGTGATTTTATGCGGCTTGGGGGTAGGTCTAGATATTCTAAGTACAAAATGAGTGGGGGTGTGTTTAAATATCTGAGGAAACAAGGCCCTGGTCTGGACAGTTTTCACCGTCCAAAAATCTGAGATTGAATCTGCCCCCTTGATTTCCCACACATATCACAACACACAGGTTGAGTTTGTATGTCTCTCTATCAGATCTCAGTCTCTCGACCTCGATAGACTTCTCTCGACCATTAGACTCAGTCTCTAAAACTTGTTGCCGCTGCTAGTAACAAAAATTTTAAAATTATTATGTTAATTTGTTGTTGCTGCTAGCAACAAAAATTTAAAAATTTAAACAAGATCTTGTGGACCTGTAGGAACCTGCCCGTTTGTAACGGGCTGGGATAAGTTTGGTTCCATTTTTTAAATTATAAAACCTGTCCCGCCCTTGTTTCATTTACAAACAAGTCTGGTCTGGTCCCTCCAATTTTGGGCCTTGCCCGACCCATGTCCACCCCTAATTTGAACCAAGGTATTAAATATCGATGATATCGGAAATATCGGTAGTCCGAAAATACGGAAATATCGATGGAAATATCGGGATATTATCGATATCGATAAAAATTGAATAAAAACCACGGAAATTGTAAG
>JADOBS010301193.1:0-11699 GCA_015708375.1 Cydonia oblonga
ACATCCCATAAGGTCGGATGATACTTTTTTAAGAATCTTACATTAATTGGATGTTTCTGCAAAACTCCCTCCATATCTGCCAAGTAACATCCGCATTTTCCCAATACCTGGTTAATAATGAAAGGGCATTCCCAAGTCGGGCTCCATTTCCCGAAACCCCTAACTTGTGCTCCAAAAGGGAGGATCATTTTCCAGACTAACTCTCTTTCTTTGAAATTCTTCAACTTTACCCTTTTATTGTATGCTCGGGCAACAACTTCCTTCCCTTCTTGAATTTTGGTCAAGGCTTCAATTCGGGCTATATGAAGATCTTCAATCGCTTGACATATTGCTTGAAGATATTCTTCACTGTGTAGTCCGAACTGATTTTGAAGTCTGACCGAACTGACATTAATCTCCATGGGAATCACAGCATCTTGCCCGAAAGTCAAGGCGTAAGGAGTAGTTCCTGTTGCCACCTTTTTGGATGTCCTATATGCCCACAAAGTTTCCTCTAATCTCTCGTGCCATTTTTCTAGATTCTCGGCCACTGTCCTTTTGATGATGCCCACCAAGATCTTGTTGTTGGCATCCGTCTGCCCATTGGACTGAGGGTAAGGGCTAGATTGAACCATCTTTATTTTAAACCTGTTAGCAAACTCTTTCACTTCTTTTGAAATAAAAGATGGCCCACGATCTGTGACAATTATTTCGGGCACCCCGAACCTATGCAAAATTTTGGTTTCAATAAACTTCTTGATCGCTGCTGAAGTTATACTCTTAACATCTGAAGCCTCCACCCATTTGGTGCAATAATCTGTGGACACTATAATGAATGTGTGTCCTTTATTAGAAGCTGGATGAATTTGCTCGACGAAGTCCATTGCCCACCCTCTGAAAGGCCAAGGCTTGACCATAGGGTTCAAAGGTACCGAAGGCACATGCTGGAGTGGCCCATGTCTTTGGCATTCTTCAAACCCTCGGGCATAAGCCTTACAATCTTTTTCCATCTCGGGCCAGAAATAACCATATCTTCTAAGTAACCACCTCATCTTAGTCCCTGCCTGATGCGCTCTACAGATCCCTTCATGCACCTCGGCTATTACTTTCATTGATTCTTCTTGTCCTAAGCATTTCAGCAACAATCCCTCTGGGGTTTTCTTTAACAGATTCTTTTCCCACCACACATATTTAGTTGCTTGTTGTCTGATCTTCTTGCTTGTGGGGAAAGAAGGATCCTCAAGATATTGAATAATGAGTGCCCTCCAATCTTCTTCCTTGGGCCCTTCGGTCATTATATCCAGGCTGAATTCTCTATCCAAGATAGAAGGAAGGTTTCTTCTCTGTACCTCTACTTCTAACTTAAATTTTCTTTCTCGAATGAGGATCCCTGAAACTAATTGGGCCATCTCATTAGCCATTGCATTTGCTTTTCTGGGAATATGGCTGACCGAGATCTCTGTTCCCCAATAGCTTAACAATTGAGTGGCCGCCAGGTAATATCCTGCCATGGTGATGTGTCTACATTTGTATTCTCCAGTTAGCTGATTAATCACCAACTCTGAATCACTAAACACTTCTACTTCAGTTACCCCCAGCTCCATCAAAATCTCTAACCCCATGATTATTACTTCATATTCTGCCCGATTGTTAGTAGTTTCGTGATAATCTAAGAGGAACGAATAAAAATAGTGAGAACCTTTAGGATCAATGATAACAGTCTCAGCCCCTGCTGCATTCTGGGTGCAGGATCTATCAAAATATAGCTTCCAAGGAGTGATCCAAAGGTTGGCTACTCTTTTCATCTCTTGTTCGATCCACTCATCTCTGCTAGAGAGGATTTTTTCGAGTGATACCCAGATGCTATCTACCTCCAATGTTCAGGGGATATTGATTATCTCTTCTCGGGATTCCTGGTGCTCGGCTAGAAAGTCTGTAATGGCCGGCCTTTTGACTGCCCTCTGAGGTACATATTGGAAACTGAATTCAGATAGGGCTAAGATCCATTTTCCAATCCTCCCCGTTAGCATTGGCTTTGACAGCATATATTTGATCACGTCGGTCTTAGCAATGATGTGGATGTGGCAAGACAACATGTAATGCCTTAGTTTGCAAGCAGTGAAGTATAAGGCCAAACATAATTTTTCCAATGGGGTATATCTTGTCTCTAACTCAGTAAGGATTCTACTGAGGTAATATATGGCTTGCTCATTTTCACCCTCGTTATTTTGGGCTAGTAAACTCCCAATTGACTTTTTTGAAGTGGAGATGTAAAGTTTCAACGGTTTTCCCCTCTGTGGTGGCATGAGCACTGGTGGGGAAGTTAAGTAAGCTTTTATGGTGTTGAAAGCTTTTTGGTGCTGTGGTCCCCACTCAAATTCCTCTTTGTTTCTTAATCTCAACAAAGGAGTCAATGGCTGGATCTTGCCCGCCAGATTAGCAATGAACCTCCTCAAAAAGTTGATTTTCCTTAGCAGCCTCTGCAGTTGGACTTTGTTGGTGGGGGAAGGAGTCTCCATGATTGCCCGAGCATACTCCAAAAGCACACTTCTTTGGATTCATTTTAAGTTTATGGATCCTCATTCTTGTTAAAGCCTGCTTGAGATCCACCAGATGTTGCCCTTCAGTTTTAGATTTCACCACGATGTCATCAATATATACTTCCATATTATGCCTGATCAAGTCATGGAAAATGGCATTCATTGCTCTTTGATAAGTTGCCCCGGCATTCTTAAGCCCAAATGGCATCACCACATACTCGTATGCCCCCACATGGCCTGGGCATCTAAAAGTTATTTTGTGTATATCTTCTTTAGCCATTTTTATCGGATTATATCTAGCATTCCCATCCATAAAGGATAAAACTTTATGTTTAGCAACTGTATCTATGGATAGGTCTGCCATAGGCATGGGGTACTTATCTTTAGGTGTGGCTCCATTAATGTTTCTATAGTCAACACAACATTTAACTGCTTTAGTTATAGCTTTCAAAACAGGTACATCGTTGGCCAAACATTCCATATATTTGGCAGGCCTAATAAATTCGGCCTTTACCAACCTCTCGATCTCTTCCTGGACCTTTTCTTCTATCTCTTTTGACATTCTTCTTAGGGTTTGCTTGACAGGTTTAGATCCCTCCTTAATAGGCATCCTGTGTTCTACTAAGGTTGGATCTAAACCTGGCATCTCGGTGTAATGCCAGGCAAAACAATCCCTGAATTCATGCAAAAGATCAATGATCTTTGCCTGATCTTCAGCTCCCATCAATCCACTGACTTGTATTGGCCTTGGATCCTCCTTAGTTCCCAACTCAATGGTCTCTAAGGGATCCTGCACCTCGGGTACTGGTTTGTCTGGCTCCGTACACAAAAACTCGACCAACTCTGGGTTCTCGGGCAGATCCTCCAGCCCATCCAGATCATATATACACTTAGCCATTTGGATAGCTGTTTCTAACGCTTTCCCAAAAATGTCTTCTTCATTTACTTGGCCATCTGAAGCTTCTCTACTCCATTCTTTTTCTTCTTCGGCCAAGCTCTCTCTCATGTCTTTTTTGTTTCCCATACACCAGCAGTCTTTTTATTAAGAACCTGACTGCTACCACTTGGTCATTCCTCTTTTGTTATGACATCAAAGGTGTCGGGAACTCAGGATAATATAGGGTCGATCACATTCCTCCGTTGTGAAGGATAACCCTTGCTCCAGGAGCTTTTGGGTCGTCACCTTAGTCGGGCGACCGTTCTTATCAGCTCCTGAATACTGAAGAATCCCAATATTGGGATTATAGAAATTGGCCTCTACAACGTTGGCTGTGGTGGGGAATGGCCGTGATTCGGCCTCCACCATTTCCCAGAAACCTGGTCCTGTTATCCCTTCTTCATGATAAACAGCTACTCGTTGATGCAAGGTAAATGGTATGGAGAGGCTCTGATGAATCCAATCTCTCCCTAGTAAAGCTCCATAAATGGAAGTGCTATCTACCACAAAGAAAGATAGCATGATTTACTTAGACCCCAAGTTGACTTCCAATGATAGGATCTCATGAGTCTGAGTGATAGCTCCTGAGAAGTTGGAAACGGTAAGATCTGAGGGAATTAGATCTTCCTCACCCCTACACACATTCTTCATCTGCTTATAGGGGAGCACGTTGACTGCAGCCCCTCCATCAATCAAGATTTTTTTGAACTCCAAATGAGCAGTTACGTATATAGGTTTGAGATGGTTTTCCATGAATAAGTTAGGGCGAACAAACACCATCTTATCGGAGTATACCCTCTCTGGCTCTTTCTCAACACTCTCGGGCAGACCTTTTTGGCGGGGTTCTCTTGATCCAGTTCCTTCGACACTAACATGTGCCATCATAGGTTCCGCCGCCAAATAATCACCTTCCATTGTATAAGGTTGATTATGTTCGGTGCGAAACATGGCCGATAAGACATATGTCATGTTTACGTGGAAGTTTCTTGGTCCAGGTAATTCATAAGACATATGTCATGTTTACGTGGAAGTTGCTTGGTCCAGGTAATTCATTCCCTTTGCCCCCAATGTTGCTCATAAATTCTTCTAACCAAGCCTCCACTTCTTCGGGCAGCATTAACTCAGGTATTTTCTCTTCCTGAGTTATGCCAAAGTTTGACATTGGCTCGGGCACGGCGTAGTTATTATCTAGCAACAGTGGTGCGGGCAAAACTTTCTCGGGTGAAATGGTTCCAAAGTAGCTTGGCTCCAGGCTCGATCTGGGAGTAGGTATCATCACCATGTCCTCTTGAGCTATTCTTAAGATTCTATACTTCCCAGGATGGGGATTTGCTGGTACATGATTTCCTCCGCCTTCCTTTTTGCTATTTTCCCTTTTCACTTCCTTCTTGCTTTTCCATTGAGGTCGATGATGAGCGTCATCAAACTTCTCATTCTTCGAGGTTTCCGAAGCAGCGGGAATCTTTAATGAATTCATATAAACTTTATGCTGCCTCTGGACCCTTCTAACCATGGATGCTCCTATTTCTTTGACTGGTCTTTCATCCTTCCCGATTATATACCACTTACGCCCGAGTTGGGCAGGATTTTTCTTTGTGCCCGGATTCATCATTCTTCCTTTCATTTGAACGTCATCGCTGGTATAACTTAGTTGAAGGAGTCTCACCCTTGCTTGTACTGACATTCTAGCCTCCCTCTCCTCCATTTCTTCTAAAGCTTCATGGTTCATCAATACTCCAGATAAGTTTTTGGACTGGGAATCTCCTCCCAACCTCTGGAAGACATTTCGAGAGGTTTCTTCTTCAGCTGCCCGCATAATGTTTACACATTTTGCATGCCCTTCTTCTACTCTTATTTTTATCAATTCTCGATCAATAATAGCTCCGGTCGTCAGCAACTCTAACTCGCATTCGTATTGGCACTTGCTACACAATACCACTCCCTTGATTATAGTAGCTTTGGGCTTTTCGGGCAGTTTGATAGTTTCCTCGGTTGGCCTATCATTTGGCCTTTTTTTTTACTTTTACTTCCCACGTAGCTTTTCCTTTCCCTTTTTCTGCCCATGTCAAGTTGATCATAGTTATTGGGGCTTGTAAAAAAGGGTCAACACCAATGTTTAGACTGGTTTGAAGTTTCCCTAGTGCTTGCTTCGCTTCTAGCCCGCATTGTCCCCTATCGTTGAATGACAAGGGGTTGACCATTTATGGTTTCTTGGCCTCATCCAATGCCATCTGGCTGGTCTTGGTTTCTTTCTCCTTATTCCCTTCCTCTCTAGGTAAAGGGAATAAGGAAGCATCTGGTTCTTTCATAGAGCTGGTTTCTTTCGCTATCCCCTAGCATTATCATTTCCTGGGGCAAAATGCTCCAGATCCGTCCTCCTTTGCGGATTTATGGAATGATCTCCATCCATTTCTTCTCCATCTTTCCAAAAGTCTCTTTCCATGTTTAAAGATCCTTCCTCTAGGTTTCTCAAGATAGCCATCAGGGTGGCTTGTAGATCTTCTTTTATGACCTGTCTTCCTTCTTTTTTGGAAGGGCTCGGGCTTTCTATTGAGGCAAATCCTTCCAAGCCCTCGGGAATGTTCATCATGCTAGATCTCGGTGTTTGCTGAGGTAGAATCTGTATTGATTTCCACCTGAAGGTTGTTCTTTCTTTTGTCTTCTTAGCATACAAGATAGTGGTCCCACTGGGCGTGCCAAAACTATGTTCGGGCAGGAAATCTGGCTTGCGGGCTTCCTCGGCTCGAGCACACAGCTCCCCAAGAAGTTGGCATTTGTGTTGGTTGTCAGGCTCCTGGTTGTTTTAGTGCTGCAAGTGGAGAACAAAGTTAGCTTTGAAATGTGCCTTTGCAGGGCCTTAGGTGTAGGCCTGGAGGCTCGCAGTCAAAACTAACTAAGTGCTTAGGCGTGCCACTGCCATCTCTGTATGGCAGATGTAAAACAAGAGTGTTTAAGCAGGTTACTTGCGCCCCCAAGTTATCTTAACTTCTTGCTATCAAAAGATTGTCGTAGATGGGTTAAGTCTACATTAAGTTCTTTTCTATGCCTTGAGATCAAGGACTTTTGCTCATCTTGTATTCTTTAAAGAAAAAAGGGTCCAGATCTAATTAGGTGGCCCACTTTTAGTTCACTTAGACTCCCCAAATGACAGTGAAAACAATAAGCAAATCTAAAAGTGGGAGCTGGGAAAGCTTAGAACTACTAAAAGACTGGAAATGACCTGAATATATATTGACGGATACATAATAATGGTAAATCTATGGAGTGCACAACAAAGCAAGGGGAGTCGGGCTAGATTTAACTTTGCCGGGCAAGGCTGAATCTTGTACAGCTTCTGTCTGTTGTGATTACAAGGGTTTAACAACAACAAAAGAAAGGGGATTGAATGCTACGCAAGGTAAACATGAGGGAATCGATACTACAATGGTTGAGGAAGTAGCAAAGCTATTACAATAGAGAAAAATGATGGCTTTTGTGATAGCTAATCCTAAAAAGGATTGAAGTTGGTGCTGACTACAACTTCGTATGCAAATTTGGCTTGAGCAGAGTTTGTGTATTTGTTTGTTCGATTGAGTGTCCTTGTCCCTGAGCCTTCTTCCTCTTTTTATAGGCAAACTTGGCTAACTGTAGCCGTTCTGCCCTTGCCCGAAAGCAAACTGGGGATAATGGGCCTTCTGCACTTATTTACATGTTTGCCCCTTTGGAAAGTACTTTTGGGCTGCTGGCCGAGAGTTGGTGGATTCCCATCAGTTGTCAACTCTGTGCAGGCTACTTGCCTTTGCATTAAATGGAAACCGTCACTTTGCCTTGGGCTGAGCAAAAGGATTTGTCGCTGGGCTTTCGGGCAGAGTCATGTTTCTTGGGCTCCTTCTATTCTTCTCTTCCTTTAGCCCAATGTTTAAACATCAACCCAAACAAAATGAAACCACACAACTACATGATAATGGACGCATGAGACCCCAAGTATGCCTCACCTACCAGGCTGGAATAATGGTTCAGACCCTCACCATGCATCACTCTATGCAACTGATCAAAATTCACATATTTCTACCCATAAACTAAATGGCCCGTCAATTGTCATCCAACCATAACAAAGGATTCAACATATTTTAGCATACTTGATTTCTTGTCAGTCACTGAAAGATGGAAACACACATTGTTCATCTCCATATTTGTTCGCAACCCTAGCCAACCAAACTTATCCGGACCTATAGATCCAACCTCAAAATCGATCAAAGTAAAAGTAAAATAAAATAATGAAAATATTAAACTATACAGTAAAATAAGAGCAAACAGAGGATGGGGGTTGAGGTTAAAATACCACAAATTTTGATAGGAGCATCAAGCTCCAAAAGATTAGGCTGCCTCAGAAAAATATCCTTGGAGGCCGCACAAAGCTGCTTGATCTCACTCTCCTGAAGCTGCACTTGCTTCCCTGGTTTGCCTCTCACTTCAAGGAGCCTATTAATTATATTATCAAGAACCCCACGTTCCATCTCTAAGTTTGCTTCTTGAATTCACCCACCAGAATAAAACAATTCAAATTTTCAGAAACCAGAGAATAAAGGACACTGCTTTGGCCTTTCTTGAGCTCCAAAGACTTTCATTCCGTGGGGAATAACAAACAAAAAAAAGAGCAAGAGAGGCTGTAAAGGAGGGACCTTTAAATCAAATGGATGGGGAGGAGATTTAGGTTCTCTCTCGAGCTTTAGAAAAAACGAATGGGTATGCTGAAATGAGAAGCAAAGAATATGTTCTTTGAAGTCTTTGTTTCTTTGGAGAAGAAAGTGGAGTTATGGGGGAATGAATTAGAGGAGGGAAAGTGGAGGTATCGGGGAATGAATGAGAGAAGGGTAAAATGAGAGAGATTTTTCAATGTGACCGGCACATAAGTGGTATATTACGTATTACTATACAAATGATGAGATATTTGTATAAAAGGTTTATAACTTCAAAAATAAAATTTTCCACCACTTATATAAAAACACGTGATATACTATCCATGTTCCCGTCAAAATGAAAAATTTCTCGTAAAGTGGGATTGTGAGTGGGGAGTAATGGACTCCTTTCAGCATTTTTACTCACCATACACCCAATCATCAGCCACGTGTTCATTCACTTAATTTTAATTAATTTTTTTTCAAAATTGAAAAAGTAACATTCAATGTGAAAATTAATTAGACTTAAGTAAGAATATACATGATAAATAATTAAGTGTATAATAAACATACACCATAATTATAAAGGAAAACTAATGAAAAGTTCAAAAAAACTTCTCTTTTAACGAAAAACCCTTTTTTAAAGGTATAGTGAATAGTATCAGGTAAAGGTAAAAAAATGGTTTTTCATTAAAAGTGAACAGTACCCGAAACTTTTAATTAAAACTCCCTAATTATAATGGTGAGCAAAAATCCACTCTCCAAAAAATCAGAGATGATGTAGAAGACCAACAATTTTGAGAAGGAAAATACTTGGGGTGTGTTTGTTTGGCCTTCTTAGGGGGGACTGGACTGGACTAGACTAATTGCTAGTGTAGTCTCATGTTTGGTCTACACAAGGATTAAGTTTAATGGGATTAGATGGGACTTGCTTGGATTAATGACTTCGCTAGGAGTTCTTAGCCGAGAACCCCAAATTAAGCCGGACTACTAAGACCATTTCCTTATGTCGTCTTATCCTCGTCTAAGTCCCAGAGCCCCATCTTCCCTCGATTCCTCCTCCGACAAGACCTATAACCTCTACCGCCTCCGACCGTCATGGGCATATATCACTACAGATGGTTTCATTGAAACCCAAATCACAAGATCTTTGTGAACCCAGTAGTGGGTGAGGAACATGACTACTATGGAGGAATCTAGAAAGCCAAGAACGTCGGTGTCCATGATGGCGATGAAGACGGTGAAGCGGCTTTGGATCTTCGTCTGAGATGCTAGGATGTTGGGACTGGCGAAGAAGATGGACGAAGTAGCCTAAGACGTTCTGATTTGTGGAATTGGAGTTGGTTTTGAGACACTATTTCGACGACGGGACACTCTGCAATTGTGGAATTGGAGTTGCTTTGATCTTATCTCAAATTGTGGTCTCAAATTGTGGAATTGGTTCTCGAAGAGGAAAGTTTTGAGAAACAAAAGAGATAATTAATAATAAAATATTAATAAAAAGGGATTAAATAATATAATATTAGAATTTATTAATTATCTTGTTTTTAGTCAGACACTGCCACAAACGCTTCACTAAGTTAATCCAGGTTAGTCTAGTCTAAGCCAGTCCAGCTTAGTCCATGAAGCTAATCCAGTTCGAGATAGCCCGGTGCAACAAACGCACCCTTGGGGTACTACTGAGGACTGAGGAGTACCCAATTTCTTGACCAAATGACATGACCTTGTGAAATCGGAACAACTGTCCCTTTTAATTCTGTATTAAATTATTGCTATGTTGAGAACCAAACAGCCCTCTTCTTCCTCCCATTACCTCTAGACCTGGCATTCGTGTCGTGTTTCCCGTTTTCGTGTCATACCCGATATCTTAACGGGTCGTGTCGTGTAACACTCGTTAAAATAAACAGGTAAAATGACCCGACCCAAAATCGACCCGATAATATTAACGGGTAACATGACCCGACCTGTTACTCGTTGAGGAAAATATATTTTAAATTAATAAATAATCAAATAAAAAACATAATAATTTTTTGAGTGAAAAAAAAGGTTGCACGCACTCCCAGTAGGACTCGAACCCACAATTGCTTGATTAGAACCAAAACACAAATCAATCTTCTAGCCCCAAAACTCAAATTTGATTAGAGCCAATTTGTGTGCACCAATTTAATTCACACCCATATGGTCATACCCCTGCTTTCAAATAGTCATACTATTTGATGTGGTAAAGATTTATTCTCATTTATCTGACGACTGCTATTTAAGTAAAGTTTTTAATAGTTTTTTAATTAATGCAGAAGTATAAAAATATAGAAAAAATATATAAACGTTCGTAATGACAAACTTTGCAATTTTCGTGAAAAGCTTAACTTCGAAATTTGACACACCCCGTCCCGAAGGAGGGCGTCGGGACGGGATGTGTCAAAATTCGCCACTATAATCATATAAATCATAGATCAAAATTTAACTGTTGATTGTTGTTTACATTTACGCTTCATTTTTCTCATCAAATTTTATTTTTTTTTCAGATTTTTTTTTCCGAAAACATGATCTATTAGAGGATGCAAGAAGATGAACGGTTTAGATCGTTGATATTATGTTCAAAGTTTTACGGTTAGTGAAAATATTGCTTGATGTTTATAAAGTTTCTACAAGCTATATGACATCGACTCATATTTCAGTTAATCGTAAATATCGAAACGTGATATCAAAGATTTGAACCGTTCATATTCTTACATCCGTCAAATGATCCTGTTTTCAAAAAAGAAAATTTTAAAAATGAAATTTAGTAACAAGAATAAAGATTAAATGACAATCGATGGTTAAATATAAATTTAAGGTTTATGGATTGTAGTGTTGGATTTCGAAGCTGACCGCTTCATGAAAGTTGTAAAGCTTGTCATTATGAGTGATTGTATATTTTTTTTACATTTTTACACTTCTACAATAATTATTATTAATTTTTCCCTCAAATAAAAAACGTTATTCATGAGGGTTTGGAGGATTTTAAAAATCTAAACGATAATGTAAGTGTGTAACCATTATCTACTCATGGAGAAATAATGATGAATCACAAGTGTTTATATATTCTTTCACATTTTTTATACTTGTATGTATGTCTTCTTAGTTTTTGCCCATACAAATACTGTGCTAGTTTATTTTAATTTTGAACAACAACATGTTAAGTAAAATTTATCCTAATAAATAGTAATGATAATAAGAAACTCTCATAATAAAAATAAATAATGACTAAATTTTTTTTTAACTTATATAGAATAATAATACAAAACTATATATTTAATATATAATATATTGTATAATATTAATATGGTTGTTGTATAAACATGATCTAACAGATTTATAATAAATCTTTTAGTAATATGGCTATTGTATATATTGTATATTGTTATATAGAATATATTGTATATATTAATATGACTGTTGTATATATTAATATGACTATTGTATATATTGTATATTGTATATACTAAACTTTAAAATTATAAAAATAATTTTTTTTTCTTAACGGGTTGAAACGGGTCACCCACGTGTTACCCGCGTGTGTACCTATTAAGAACCAGTTAATAA
>JADOBS010301194.1:0-11699 GCA_015708375.1 Cydonia oblonga
ATGAGGGTTTTATTTAAGTTTATGTATATGTGCTGTTGGTACCATATATTGGGCCTCGTACATTTGGGCCTTGGGCCTCGTATTTGGGCCTCACACATTAAGCCCACAATTTGTGTAAAGGAGGAGGAGCCCTTATTCTATAAAAGGGACTCCTCCCCTCACTCTAAAACCAAGCCTTCATTCTAAGGCTAAGGTTCCAAACAGGCACTCAAGCCTAGGAACATTGAAGGGAGTCCTCACATTTCTCAGAGGACTCTTCTCTTCTCTTTCTCTGGGGGACTTCCCCTCAAACACTTCTCAGAGGGCAATACCCTCACAAACACTTGTATTCATAAATTTACAGAGAAAGAGAATCAACATCAGTGTGGACGTAGCCCAAACAATGGGGTGAACCACGATAAAATCCTTGTGTTCTTTGTGTTCTTGTGCGCTTGTGCGGATTCACGGTCGGATTTACGTTGTTCCAAGACCTCCCCGGTTTTGTGCATCAACATTTGGCGCCGTTTGTGGGAATCGACACGAAAAGCTATGTCGGTTCTCTTCCTCAATTTTTCATCTCACCACCGTGACAGTCTCACCACTGTCCACCGTGAAATCTGCACAAACCCAAGCAAAACCAAAAGCATCCAAGCTCAGCCACCACTCCATTGCCATGTCCTCCTTCATCTTCTTGCTGCCTCCATGTCTCAGAAATCCAGCACCTCGAGCAGCAAGACCAACAACCTGCTCAGAAGAAACCGCACTCTCATCTCTTTCTCTCTCTAGAAAACACAGAGAAAACAAAACAAAAAAAAAAAGTCCAAGAAACACCACTGACACTTTCTCTCTCCTAATCTCATCTCTCTCTCTCTCATCCACCACCCAACAAAAATGGTTCATCGGAATATGCAAAACCAGAATATGAATTTGCAAAAATGGTTCAGCGAACTCGTCCTCATGGACCCCCAAGGCCGCTGTCTCCTCACTGTACGCCGAAAGAGGCCGAGTCTGCATCAACGGTGGGAAGGCTTTGTGGGTGAGAGAACGGACGGCCAAAAGCCCATCTTCGGCGTACGGCGGTCCTCCATAGTCGGACGGTCGAACGTGACGGTGGAGGTGTTCGGAGATCCAGGGGAGGAGTACCATATCGAGGGCTCTTTCGCGCAGCGCTGCTGCATGATCTTCAATGCAGAGAAGGAACCGGTGGCTGAGATCCGACGCAAAGTGGATACCTCCACCCACGTGGTGCTCGGGAATGACGTTTTTTCTCTGTGTCTCAAACCTGGATTCGATGGGGCGTTTGCCATGGGAGTGGTGCTCGTATTTGGGCCTCCGGTGGGACCTCCAGGGTACATCTCCATTTCTCGAAGGAAGTTCGTGAACTTGAAGAACCTTGACGGTTTCAATGGAGCTGAAAGAATCAACTCTTGGGTGGACTCAATTAAACTAATTGAATTAGTAATTTCAAGTATAAGGGAAACGTATCCCGAGGACGTACGGGGTCAAGCACGGTTAGGAGGCTTCGTTCCTAATGTGTATCTGTGAGTGGGCACTTTGTTTTTGTGTATCTATATATACACACACACCTTATAGTTTCCACATATGCCTTTGAATCGATTTATGCATTTTATGCCATGAATTACTTAATTTTTAAAATGCTGTTACGCGGTTGAGATTTATATATTGTCATGACATATTCATATACATTTTACCTGCTCATAAATGTTGCACTGTTATGAGATGCTAAAACAATCCTACGAGATGCGCAGGTAAGTTCAGGTAAGTTATTACATTGTTGCAATCATAGAATCATTATGGCATGCATATATTCATGTAGTACTCATCATTGCTGCACCCCAGTGTTAGTGCTCCCACCCCGGGCCTGAGCCATTCCTTCACGTGATGTTCACTTCCCGCAGCGCCCCCTCGCCTTGGGTCCAAGTAGGTGCTAGCCTGTCGTACAGGTCGCATTAGACGACTCTGACTCATAGGTGACCGTGCATAGCTCTAGCTTTACGTGATCGTAGCATTAGAGCGTATATTATTACACCTAGGGGTTAGTATGTTCAGAAAACAAATAGATTTTATAAACCTTTATTTTTGTGCCCACTCACCCTTTTGTTTTTTTTTTTCGTCCCTCCAGGTTTTAGTAACTGAGCTTTCGCATAGACGAAGATTATTGGCAAATCTTGGTGTAGAGTATTACCTTCGATGGTATAATTTCTCACCCCATCTTACTGTGCTGTACTTATGTTCTATCATCACATGTGAATTGGGTTCATTCCCGCTCACAACGCACTCTTGTATTTAGGCACTTTTAGGTTTAAAGTTATTCACATTTTCCACATCACTACACTTTATGGCTTCGTCACCTTCCAGGTATCGGCCAACACAACTCGATTCGGAGTTCTAGTGGACATTCCGGGTTAGGACGTGTGTCAGATGTGTTAAATATTTATTTATTAATATATTGGGCCTTATAGTTACATTAACTATTAAAAAATAATTAAAATTTCATCGTATTGGTTGTCAATGAGATCCATACATTAAAAAATTATATTAAAGGCATTAGACTCCATCTTTGTTAGCAGACAAAGAAAACAACTAGAAAACGATGACTCAAATGACTTAGCTACTACGTCATATATGACATTTTCTTGGAGAAGGCTTTGATGTCTTTGAGTCCTAGTTAGCGTATTTAGCATCTCCTTCTAGTTAATTACACATTTAGAGTAAATGGTGCAATAGTACGTGACCTATTAATCTATCTATAGGAATATGTTTGTTAGTATTGAGAAAAATCTTGTAACCGTTGTAATATCTACTCTCTTTGTCTCTCTCTTTCGAGGCCTTCAAATTCTAAAGATTCAGAAATGAGAGATTCTATAATGCACATTTGTAACATGTTATATGGCTTTTGCTAGCTTTTTTTTCTTTGAAAAAAAAAAACACCATTTGGTGGCTTCACAATGGCAACCCATTCTTCTGGAGGTTGAGAAGACTTACAGTAACATTTTAGCCTCCTCTTAACCATCATCTTATGATTCATCAGCGCTAGAAATCAAATTCAGAATATGTCGTGTGGAATACAGATTTGAAATTTATTCCCAACCATTAAATCATCCCGTAGTGATTTAAACAATAAGAGCAAAAACGATCCCAATGAAAAAGGTTATATCATCAAGGGTTCGTCATCAACCATGAGGCTTTTTGACTAAGAAACTTTTCCATTTTCCAAGCATGAATGCATATATGCATGGCCCATTTGGGTCACCAACACGAGTGGAAAACGCACGAACTGATGATGGTAGATATACATATGATCAATTGAACAAAGTTGTAAATTAATGGAATTAAGTAACATTAATTTGTTTGAAATATATGTCATCAATTACGAACTTATGTGTGCATTATTGCAGTCAAACTAATCATTAGAAATGAATTAATTTCGTGTTTAAATAATTAAGCACACGTAGTGAAGGCTAACTATTCTTTTCTTTGAGGGTATGGTAGTTGCCCTAGCTTTTATCTTTGACGAACTTTTGAGGTGGTGGTGGGTTTTGTTGTATTGCTTTTAACATACAGAAGGATGTTCTTCCCTTCTTTCAAGGTTAATGACCTAATTAGCTTTCCTTCTTTCGGCGCGATATATATAATTAAATTTGATTGATATACAATATATATTCATAGCTTTATCTCTTTAAGACTGAATGATCATCTTTCAAGTTTCAATTAAGTAAGAAAACTTTTGTCCATGCATGCATGCATGGACCTCTACGTACCAATGCATACACACACATGGAGCATTTTCGGATATTTAGTAATGGTTGATGTTAAAAAGACCAAATTTTGAGACAATTTTTTATAGATCCAATGATTTGGCGATTGATGGTTGGATTCCTTCTTTAAATCAATTAAAATCAGTCAAACTATTAACCGTCATATCATGTACGTGATTTACAAAATATGATCTAAAAATTTGTCTGACTAGCTTTTTCTTTAGTAACATAATACTATTTGTTGACTTTTAAATTGTTGCGAGGATTTCGAGCCTTCATATTTAGCTTAAAATGGTAAAGAGAGACGGAGAGAGGTTGATCCTTGCTCGTTGCGTTGTGTGCACCTTGTAATTCGAAATAAATGGTCAAATTTATGTAGAATTTTTTTGTTGTGACTGGAATATAAATGATACATCATGTGTTATTATATAAGTGGTGGGAAGTTTAATTTATTAAATAATTAAATTTTTATCACACATATCTCATCATTTGTATAATGACACGTAATGTATCACCGTGTGTTCCGATTCACATTTAGCTTAAAATGGTAAAGAGAGACGGAGAGAGGTTGATCCTTGCTCGTTGCGTTGCGTGCACCTTGTAATTCGAAATAAATAGTCAAATTTATGGAGAATTTTTTTGTTGTGACTGGAATATAAATGATACATCATGTGTTATTATATAAATGGTGCGAAGTTTAATTTATTAAATAATTAAATTTTTATCACATATATCTCATTATTTGTATAATGACACGTAATGTATCACCTTATGTTCCGATCATATTGAAAAATCTCTCAAATCTATGAGTAATCTCTCTCTCGATATGAAAAAAAAAAGGTGTCGAACCCAGCCTAGACTGCATGTGAATTGAGATGTGCCCAACAACAAAACGCGGTGAATAGTAGTGGTTTATTGCGTGGAATATTATATAGCTGGATTGATTAAGTAGTTAATTAGCAACATAATGATTTTGTACAAGTTATGAGCCCATAATTATGGAGAATATATACGTTAACATGCACTAATACAACTCCGTCTTTGATTTGGTTTGCAAGAAAGATCATTACGACTCCCTTAATTTTCTTGGAATACATCATGTATATATGCATGAATGAAGCATCTCAAACAATCATTGTACTTTCTTGTTATTTTAACAACATTGTAATTTAAAGAAAAGGAAGATTGTAATCCAAGTAAACATATATTTGATACAATGATCATAATCCATGTGGGTCTTACATGTTCTTTCCACTCTCACACAATTGTTTGGCCTTAAAGGTTAAAGAATTCCTAATTGATCATGCACCTTTTCCTTGGTACACAAGGTCACGAGTCATAATTGACCAAAAACAAGGGTTACGGTCTTAGCATTGTATTACATGTTTATTTGAAATTGAAAAAAATGATGAATTTGCCAACGAGAGTTCTCGGTTGATAAAGTCTCCACTTGTGTGTCTCTCCTCCAAAAAGAACTTCCTCGGTCGGCGACCGCATTAGATATTTACCTAAACCGGTAGGTCTTTGAGCAGATCCTACGTTAACCCTAAGACATTGGTCTCTAACCAAAAAAGTAAATGCTTGAACTTGAGAAGCTTCTGGTTCAGTGGGTCCATAAAACTCATCAGGATAGGCAGTATTATTGAACCAAACAAAGCAACAAGCAATAAAACCAAAAACGGATAAAACAGCTAAACTATAAGACAAGTAAGCCTCTCCGCTCCACTAAAGTTCGAGTTTTATTGCTAGCACTTCTTGTTAGTGTGCGATTGTAAATTCTTACTGAAATCTATATGGGTAGCAGCTGACAGTTAGGTGTCATGCGTATGTTCTTTTGGTTTGAAGTTGTGGGTATGCCCTAGAGCTGGTGTTGAGAGTAATCAATCTCCCCCTAAATTTTTTATTACCCAAGAAAATGATGAATTTGAATAATACATGGTTGTTTAGGTATAAGATAAACTAACATGTTTATTTATTTGGAATGCAAGTAGTCATGAATGACAATAATACATTAATTTCAACCAATCCTCCTTGGTTATCTCATACTTGCTTGTTGACGTATGACATACATAATTTTAATGTGAGGAATACTTACTATTTCAATATTTATTCCATGTTAGTAAACTCATGATACATCGAAAATTTATGAAAGTGACATTCATTATTGGTATTTTTTTCCTTGATTGTTCATGTATGACAACAATTTTTACATGCCGTGCGGTAGAATAATGTTAGAGGGACCAAATTTAACTCTCGTTGGTGATTGCTTGTCTAAAACTCACCTGTGGTTACAAGCGGTTTTACTAAAATTGTTTCTATTATTACAATCATTTTTTTTATTTTTATTTTTAATAAAAATCCACCACCTGTTTTTCCAGAAAACACTTCAGCAATTTCAGAGGCAATTCCAAACAAAACCTTAGTTTGATCAGGTTCAACAACTACAACCCAAATCCCAAAACCCAAATCGGGTTTATCCATGAGGCCCATATATTTGACCGGCCCATTTACCTGCAACTAAATCCAATACGGCCCATATTTTCAAATTTGAAAAAATAGTCCGACTCTCCCTCTTCCTCACTCGCTCCGCGGTCCTCAGCAAATGGACGGCAAACCAGAGGAGTCCGTACGGACGAAGATGGAGTCGCTACGGATGGCCTGCGAGAGTGAGATTCCGATCCACCTGCAGGATTTGGATGCCTTCACGGCGTCGTTTCGCGATTCCCTGGCTTCCGTCCGCGCTACCGCACAAGAAACCCTCCAGTCCCAAGGTCCAGCTTTTAACTCTTTGATATGCTCGATTTGTCAAAAAGCACTTCAATTTAGGGTTTATATTTGCGTTTTTGTTGTTACTCGTGCATAAATTAGGGTTCTTGAGCAGAGTCAGGATGTGTGGTTCGTGCGAAATTAGGGTTTCGGATTTAAATTTTTGTAAATCTCATTTGGCCGAAGTTTGTTTTCTTTTGAATAAGTGCAGGTAAATTAGGAGAGGCTAAAGCTAAATTGAGGGAAGCTGAGGATGATTTGTTTAAAGCCCTAGCAGGTATATACTCTGCATTTTGTATTTATAATTTTAATGGGAAATTAGAAATTACTGGGGAAATTTTGGTAGTTAAAATTGCAAAGAAATTACACAAATTTTGTGAAAGCTGATCAATTTAGTTGCTGCTTTTGCTATGATTAACTGTAATCTTTTTTCTTTTAAGATATTTTGTTTCTTCAAATTAATCTGTGTTAGTTTATATTTCTTATTATTCTTTGTAGTGAAGACCCGTAAAGAGGCCAAGCGAATGGCATTGATGGAGGCCATTGAAGCTAGGAAAGCTAGAATTGGAGTACTTAAGAGAACAGTGCAAGATCAAAGGGCTAAGAGGGAAGAATATGCTGCAATCCTTTCTCAGCAATCTTTCGGTAATTTCCTCTGATTATTTCAGTTGTTGGCTCACTGCTGGTTTTTGGTTGTAGGTTTCTATCATTTTTATCCTTATTAATAGTTAAACTTTTTCTCTTTGTTTGATTGCATTCTGGCTTTGTTAATGGAGGGAGACTCGGTATTTCAAAGGACATCAATATATAATTGTGATTCCAAATTTTGTTACTTTTCTTAAATTTTAGTAACGTTCAAACTTTGGCAGAATCTGAAGAAAATTGTATCCCAGACAGAAAGGATGAAATAAAAGAGGCCATCTCGTGGTATAATAGGGTTCTTGGTTTCTACATTGAAGGCGGACATGGTAATTTAAGTTATTTGATTGTGCAATATTTCTCATATACTGTTTATGGGGAATGACATACATCCGTCTGTGACTAGGTGTAAAATTCACATTCAAAAACATTAGTTTGAAGAATCCAGATCAGGAATTCTGTTTCACTGTTCGCCATGCAAATGATACTTACACCTGTAAGTATTGTCCCTCTTATTTGTAGGTTATAGTTTAATGTTGAAATGTACATCTTATATTGTCTATCTCCAACTTTCTAATATTGCATTTCTTTAAATGTTTAGTGTTAGACTGTGATCCGTACTTGAACGAGACCAAAGAGATGATTCGCGAATTGAACAGAACCAATGAGTTATTTAAATTTGCCAGAGATATGAGAGTGAAGTTTCAAGATGCTGCAGCTCAAGGTAGGCCTTCTCTCTTGTATTTCCCTAAAATCTTCTGTGCTGGAAGGGGAACATCCTCAAATAGTGACCCTGTATATTATTCTAAAAGCTGTTTTAGTTCCTGACTCTACTGCACTTATTGATATACGGTATTGATTTTTGTGTCCATTATGGCTCAACAGGATTACCAGCTGTTCTTCCTCAAGATTCTTCCACAATTTCTGGGTCTGCTCCAGTTTTGTCTATCTCAACTGAGAGAAGTGAATCTCCGGCCAAGATTTATGACCACCAAGTTCAATACGGAGAAGAAAATAGACATTTCAAGAAACCAAACCATGTGAAGGGGAGTAGAGCAGCAATTCTATCTCCTGCCTCTGCATTATCTATGCGTCGGTCTCCTCGTTTAAGGGTATTTCCTTATTTTGGTTTATAGGTTTCATTTTCTCTTCTAAGTTTCTGCTTGCTATTTATTTTCATTGCTCGCAGTTCTTTAATGCTTTGCAATAATCATTTGTTTCCTTTTTGGGATACAAATCTGGTGATGTAGAATTCTTTTGATAACATCTATTGAAAACCATGGCAGGTCAAGAAATGAAGATGGGAGGAGACACTTGACAGCGCTGAATGTTTATAATTCACAACCAAAGATGCTTAATGATGTTGATGTTTGACTTGTCAGCCAGGAAACTTGATTTCTGTGTGTTATAAGTAGACAGAAAGAAACAGCTTCATTGTTAAGAGTTGCAGCCCAACATGACAGCACCACCTTGTTGCTGGGTTTGTTTCACTCATGTACTCAGCGTCTTCCTTGAACGGAACAGCTAATCCGTAGTGAATATGTAAGCCTTGTAATCCCCAACCATCTTTGCCAGTGAATGTGTGCGTTTCCCTTGTATTTTGATTATATCCTAGATTTTGATGTGTTATCATTTCATGAATTGTGTTTTCACTTTGTAGTAGATGGCATGGGTTATGAGAATGTATCCATGTTTCTCTTCTTCACAATTTGTTCGTTTGTAGTTTCACTTTCACCTTCCCTGACACACAGGATGTCTTCTGGTACCATTTTTTTTTTGGTTTTGATCATGCAGTTTACGCGTTATAAGAAATAACTCTTTGTATTTCATTACTTAATGTGTAAGGATTACAACTCAATATATATACAATTCTCTAATAAAGCTTAGTACCTAATTATACATAATTAGGTCTCTAATACAAAGATTAGTTGCAAAACTGTTACATCTGTAAATGACAGCTGTACAAGCTGTTAGCTATGACTACTTATCCCTTTACACCCCCTCAAGCTAATCAGAGGAGAACCCAGAGAAAGCTTGGATTGAAGAAGGTGAAATCGTGCCTTGGATAGTGACTTAGTATGGATATCTGCAATCTGGTTTTCAGTGGTAACATACAACACTTTGACTAAACCAGCAAGAACAAGCTCCCGGACGTAATGATAATCGATCTCCACATGTTTTGTGTGCGCATGAAACACAAGATTGGAAGCCAAAGATATTGCAGAAACATTGTCACACTAGAGTGTAGGAGGATGAGAAAGAGGGAAAGTAATGTCGTTGAAAATCTTGCAGATCCATGTAAGTTCTGCAACAGTAAGAGCAAGAGAACGATACTCGGCCTCGGTTGAAGAGCGTGCAACAGTTGGCTGCTTTTTAGCACTCCAACTGATAAGATTGGGACCTAAGTAAACACAATAACCAGATGTAGATCGTCGATCAAAAACACATCCAGCCCAATCGACATCTGAGAAAGCTGCTAGCTGCAGAGATCCTTTTTTGAACCAGATGCCTTGATCAACAGAACCTTTGAGAAACCGGAGAATTCGTTTAACTGCCTGAAAATGAGTGTCACGATGACAGTGAAGAAACTGACAGACTTGGTTCACAGCAAAGGAGAGATATGGCCGACTCCATGTGAGATATTGGAGAGCACCAACTATGGACCGGTACTCCTTTGGATCAGGCAACAGAGTTCCAATGTGATCTAATTTGGTAGTACCAAGAAGAGTGGCACAAGGCTTGCATCTTTCCATTTTTGTCTTAATAAGAAGATCCATAGCATATTTGCCTTGAGACATGAATATACCTTCAGAGGATTGATGTACTTCAAGACCAAGGAAATAATGGAGAGGTCATAAGTCTTTAACAGGAAACAAGGTACTGAGCTTTTGAATAAAAGCTTGACAATGAGAGGCATTGGGACCGGTGACTAGTATGTCATCAACATACACCAAGACGATCACCAGAGAAGGATATGTGCGCACAAACAGATAGCAATCAGATTTAGAATTAGCAAAGCCAAGGGAGAGCAAGGTCTGGCCAAGTTTATCATACCAAGCTCGAGGGGCTTGTTTTAAGCCATAAAGAGATCGATTAAGCTTACAGACAAAAGAAGGCTGAGAAGCATCAACAAAACCAGGAGGTTGTTGCATAAACACCTCTTCTTTCAGTGAACCATGAAGAAACGCATTACTAATATCCAACTGATTTAGGAACCAATCATTTTGGACATCAAGGATTAATAAAATGCGAATGGTTACTAGTTTGGTAACAGGGCTGAAGGTTTCTGTAAAATCAATACCTACTTGCTGGTGAAATCCTTTTGCTACAAGGCGAGCCTTGTAATGATCAATCGTGCCATCGAGTTTGCTTTTAATCCGAAACACCCATTTACATCCAACAATATTTTGGTGAGGAGAGGAAGGTACCAAGGTCCAAGTACCTGTGCATCTGAGAGCCTCAAATTCATCTGACATGGCTTAAACCCAATGAGCATGCTTAAATGCTTGCTGATAAGTGGTAGGCACAAAGGTATCAATATTTATGGGATGTTTAGTGGCAACGAGAGCTTTTGGTTTGAAAATTCCGGCTTTAGACCGTGTGATCATAAGATGAGAATTAGTGGGAATAGAGGGCTGAAGTGGAGAGGAAGGATGAGATGGCAGAGGTAATGAAGCACTAAGTGGAGAAGAAGATGATGGTACTTGAGATGGTGCAGGGGCTACTGGCTGAGATAAAGATATGGGTGAAGAGACTGAAGTATGCTAAATGGTAGGAAAATGAAGGGTGAAGTTGGGAGATGAGTCAGATGCGGTGGACTGTGGCAGTGATGAAGAAGAAAGCTGTTGTGCATCATGAAACGAAAAATGCTCTTCATTGAATAGGACATGCCTTGAAATATAAAGTCGCTGAGATTGTAAATCTAAACAACGATACCCTTTGTGCTGAAGACTATAACCAAGAAAGACACAATGTTTGCTTTTGTCTTCCAGTTTCGAGGAAACATATATGGTTTGAGCCAAGGATAGCAGCTGCATCCAAAAACCTTTAACTTGGAATAATCTGGAGATTGGCGAAAAAGAAGTTCCCAGGGAGATTTATCCAACCGAGAAATAGGCAGCCGGTTAATAAGATAAAGAGCAGTTGAAAATGCTTCAACCCAAAACTAGTGTGGAACCCGAAAAGAAACCAAAAGAGTTTTTACAGTCTCTATAAGATGGCGATGTTTCCGTTCAACACAACCATTTTGTTCAGGAGTGTGAGGACAACTATATTGATGAGAAATGCCATTGCTAGATAGAAAAGAATTGAACACAGAACTGGTGAACTCACCCCTTGAATCTGATCTCAAGATTTTGATTTTATTGCCAGTCATGTTTTCTACATAAGCTTTGAAGAGTACAAATATAGAATGTTTGTACCATACTTGACCAATCCCGAAACTACTGAGCACCGGTCAACATTATACCGTCAAGGATCCACAAGAATCTCCCTCCAACCAGGAGGCCAATCACAGCGCGACACGTGTCGACATCG
>JADOBS010301195.1:0-11703 GCA_015708375.1 Cydonia oblonga
ACAAATATATATATATATATATATATATATATATATATATATATATATATATATATATATATATATATATATCCTATTTCTCCAGAAAAGAATTGGACAGGGCAAAGATTGCAAAGATCGCAAATCATGATAAATAGGAGATTGCAAAACATGAAAAGAAAAAAAAAAGAGACCTCAATGAGAATATTTTGCTAAAGTGGCTTGTGGTTGATTTTAATTGATGTTTCATTGTGGTTATTTAAATCATGCTGCTAACTGCTTTTCTTTTGCAGTGAGGTTATATTAACTTTAGGTAGTTCAAGAACAGTACTGGAATTTCTATGTGCCGCGAAGGAGAAAAAAAGATCGTTTCGGGTATTTGTTGCAGAGGGAGCTCCAAGGTTAGTGTAAAAGTCTGCATATTTGTTGCAGCGAATAGGATCCATACTGATGTAATTTTGATAAATTATTGGTAACCATTAATTTCGTTATTAATTGATTTGTATTAGGTATCAGGGGCATCTTCTTGCTAGAGAACTAGTTGCAAGAGGTTTGCAGACCACACTGATAACTGATTCAGCTGTTTTTGCCATGATATCTCGAGTCAACATGGTATGATGTGATCTTAGTGTATCTTTTCCCAATATGAAACTCTACATCCTTGTTCAGCGAATCAGCTTCATATTGAATTTTTAATGTTAAAGGTTATCGTTGGCGCTCATGCTGTCATGGCCAATGGGGGGGTTATAGCACCTGTCGGGTTGAATATGGTAGCACTTGCAGCACAAAGGCATGCTGTCCCTTTTGTTGTACTTGCCGGCAGTCACAAGGTAAGTCAATTCAATCACGGTTCGGCGTGCCTTGGAGATTTTAGAGACTTGCTGTCATTCATAAATTGGGTTTCTTTTAAAATCAAGACGCGAAGCTGAAGAAGTGGGTTCCACCATTAGAGAATTTTCAATGAATGGATTAGCACGAGATAAACATCTTTTGCGGTTCTAGGAAATAGAGACACAAGGAAAAGATGAAAAAGCAGGTTAGAAAGGCATGATTCCCATCTGCATCTTAGAAGGACTCTTCAAACTCAAACAGATCTACCTGATGAATGAGTATTGCCTAAATTAAGTTACTAAAGTAAAATTTCAGTCCCATCTATCTGATAAGTGTCCTCAGACACAAAACATGCAAAAAAATGGAATTGCGAAGTATACAACAATTTTCTTGGCTTGTAATACTGTTTAAAATGTCGACCAATACACTATAGTTTCTTATAATTCCAGTTCAAACTTTCTTGAATAATTCACTTTCTCTATATTCATGGCATTCTCACATTGTTCCAAAAAGGCATCATGATACTTATGTTATTGTCTGAGAGTTATTTTCTAAAGTAGGCTCTGTTAATGTTTAGTTGTTAACATACTCAAGTTTTTAATGGCTGCTTCCTAGTATTTTATTAGCCTGGTTTTGGCTTGTTTAGACTAGATTGGGGATCAGATCCTATGGGATTTTGTATATGGAGTTGGTGTTAACTGGATTGAATCATTGAACTGGGCGTCTTTTCATCTGTAGCTCATTTCTTGAACTTTAGCCCTAAAGCGTTTTCTTTAATCCAATTCTTTTCCTGGTGGTTTACATGACAGTTGTGCCCTTTGGATCCTCACAATCCTGAAGTCTTACTTAATGAGTTAAGATCTCCTTCTGAGCTACTGGATTTTGGAGGGTTCTCAGATTGCATGGATTTTGGAAGTGGCACTGCTTCTTCTCTTCTTCAAGTTGTCAATCCTACATTTGATTATGTGCCACCAAAGCTTGTCAGTCTATTTATCACTGATACGTAAGTCAACTAATTTCATGCACCAAATGAAACTGAATTCATAGATTAAAGATTTCACTTATTGAATTTCTAGTCTATTGTTTGTAGGAACCAATGAAAAAGGAAAATTAATATTTTGGCCAGATGTAATTTGTTGATGCACAAAACCGGGACGGTCTTGGAACAACGTAAATCCGACCGTGAATCCGCACAAGCGCACAAGAACACAAAGAACACAAAGAACACATGGCTTTTATCGTGGTTCACCCCAATGTTTGGGCTACGTTCACACTGATAGTTGATTCTCTTTCTCTGTAAATGTATGAATACAAGTGTTTGTGAGGGTATTACCCTCTGAGATGTGTTTGAGGGGAAGTCCCCCAGAGAAAGAGAAGAAGGAGAAGAGAGCCTCTGTAGTGTGAGGACTCCCTTCGAAGTAGCTAGGCTTGAGTGCCTATTTAGAGCTTAGCCTTAGAATGAAGGCTTCGTTTAGAATGAGGGGAGGAGTCCCTTTTATAGAATAAGGGCTCCTCCTCCTTTACACAAGTGTGGGCTTAATGTGTGAGGCCCAAATACGAGGCCCAATATATGGTACCAACATAATTATTTTCACATTCTTAAAGAAATATAAAATTCTCATCTGAGTATTTCATACTTATTAGTTTTCTATTTCCCGACTACCTAGCTAGTTTGTAACTTTACTATTGTTATTCCTTCACAGGGGAGGGCATAATCCTTCATACATGTACCGGCTCATCGCAGATTATTATTCTGCTGATGATTTGGTGGTCCAACGAAGACCTGCTATGGGCAGTTGAGTTCAGCTCCCACATGTTTATCATATTCTTGGGTAAGTTTTTAATCTAATTTTAGTCTGTTTTGAAATCCAGTACCAGAAAAAGTGAACTTTCAAACTCTAGGATCAGTCATAATTGATTCACACAGCAAAAATGTATTCTCTACGCCTAACTTTGAATGGCTGTTTTTCGTTTTTACCCTTGTGAAAGTTTGACATGTTCAAAGTTTTATTTGAGTGTTTATATCTGTTGTATGCTCTTTCTGGCTTCTTATGGTTTTTAGTTATTTCCACTAATTTAAGTTAGTCTTCGCATTGGGCTCAATGGAGAAAAAATCTCGTTTTAATATCCTCATATGTATTGATTCCATTTTTGTCATGATCCGCCTTAGTCCGCCTTTTCTTTGTTTTTGTAGATTAGTCCAACTAATACAGGTGGAAAGATGTTCCTGAATTTTGATTTCAATCCTAATCAGAAAACTGAAAATTTTAATAGAATAGTTAACAACAATAATGTAAGGAGCCTGATCTAAATTTTTTGTTTTGATTTTTAAAAAAAAATGGTGCCTTCTGTTGTATGTGTTCGAAAATTTGCTTATTTTTCTTTTTTTGGGTTGAGAGGAAAGGATGCAATCAAATTAGGACAATTTTCGAGATATGGACTGTCTGAAGTGTATTAAATCTTGACAGATATACTGTTGGGTGTGCGTGTACCTCAAGTTTCGTCATGAATGTTTATTTACTGTATATTGAACTGACATTTTGCCTGTATTCTATCTTAAGGTAGTATGATGGTGATGGATGGATGAAGCGGAAAATGAAATTAAACTATCGTCGTGCTGAACCATGAGGAGCGTTATCATCGTGCGGGATGAGTAGCAACATGAAGGACGAACTTGGGACATAAGAGAAACAGGGAGAGCCAATTTTGTGTATGTGGCCATTTAGGAAACGTAGAGCTGTATTGATACTGAAGTGAATGGACAGTGGTGATATTTGCGATTGTGGAAGGACAAATGGAAAGGCATATTGTTTCCCATAAGATGTGCTGCGTGTAGCTTATATATTTTTGCACAAGGTAACTAATGAAAAGTCCTCAAAAACTTTAGTTTTAATGAAAATGACAAAATAAAGATGTAAGTGAATGATACTAAGAGTGACTTAGATAAAAATATTCTTAACGTTACAAATGAACAGTACCGAGAGTGTTTCATTAAGATTCCCAAATTAACTTTTGCACTTGTTTTCCTTCCCTACGCATTAGAGTGATCTGAATAAATCAAATTAGAATCAAGCGACAGAAAACCAGGGATGTGTAGAAGAAGAAAAATGGTGCAAAAATTTGTTCCTTATACAAAAGGTGTTTTTCACCCGATGAAAGTTAAACTTCTTGATGTGGGTTATTTTTTTAGGGTAAAATCCTAGCAATCCATCAAAAGAAAAGGTTATCTTACTTTAGGAGAGTAGAACCGAAAACCATTTGGTCAATATCCAAGAGAATCACGTACCGATATGCATTTTAAATTTCTTACCGAGCTGAACAATCAAACTTAAAGTCTATTAAGAGTGATTATCTAATTTCATTAACGACGATTATAGTGTACCTTCTAAATTGGAAATTATTACAACACTTGAAACAAACAGAACATAATCCGGTACAGAAGAGAAAAAAATTGCAATGCTATGGTACAATTTTACAAGCGCCCAGTACGAAAATCAACACGTTACTGGTGCTCTACGTCAAACCAGAAGAAGATCGACGTCCGAGCATAAATAACTCGAACTCGCTGCAAGGTCAAGTCTCCGCTAGTCAAGACAGCCTTGGCACCTCCTTCAATTCGAGTTCGAAAAACAGAAACGCCATCATTAGAACATTTGACAGGGGAAGATATTACCGTCTGGGCGCTAGCTGTGCTCACAATAGGGCATGAAAGATGGTCCAGAGGATTCGTCTCGCATTGAAGCACACACCCCTCTATCGTCACCCTTCCACTTCTATGAAGCAAGCAACAGCCAAGCTCTGCCTTCACAGTCAAGTTCGCCAATTTGCAGGTCGACAGGAGCTCCAACGCACTGCTCAAACAAAATGAACAGTGCATGCCAAGCCATTCTCTCATGATAATAACAAAAGAAAAATACACTCTGGTCATACTTTCGGGAGCCCTTCCGGACTGCTAAAAAAACCCATCGCGACGATTTATATTTTTTCGTTTATTAAACACAAAGAAGAAGAATAGTCCTTTGGACTGATGCTTCGTATTGAAACCAATCCCGCTTTAACATTAAAACCAATTAGCAGTTAAAGAAGGAAAAGTGAAAACCAACAGGAGGACCACAAATGGTCCAAAATCATACAATGTTGGCTAAGGCCATCCCTTGGGCTGATTTTTTTGAAAGAAAGGATAAATTTATTGTATTTCTCTGATATCGAATTCAAAAATAAATTTGTATATGGTAGAAAACATATAGGAAATAAAACCAGGATTTCAATTTTAAGAAAAAGTCAAACATTGTCTTACAATCACGAACCGAAACCTCTAGGACTATTAGTATTTTGTGATATTTAAGGAAGCTAAACGTTGAAAAGAATATACAAAACAAACGATCAAATTTTTTATTTTGCTAGCATTCTGCCTTACATAAACCATAAAAAAAAAGATCCAAAACAAAAAGAAAAGTAGGAAGAGCGAAAAGTTACTAGAATCTTTTTCAGGCAATAAAATTTCTATCCTCAAAGAGTAACAACCACAACTTTAACTTTCTGCAAGTAAAATTTAGCAGCACGGAAGTGGCTCCAGGAAAGATTTGACATTGAAGAGAGAAATCTCATACAATCACCGCACAACAATAAAAAGTAAAGCGTAGCCTTAAAATACACATACCTGTCAGAACCTCGAGAACAATATATAGTCGTCTCATCAGGTTGCTCACCTGCACCAATCTGAACAAAGAAACTTGAAGATGGTGAATGGAGAAAAAGTTGGAATAATCTACCTCTAGCATTTTGATATATGTATCCTTCATCCAGGTGAGGTAGGATAATCAGAAACAATAGGAATGCAAGAAGATATTTAGACGTGCTCCGGCCTTTGGCATCACACCAAAGGCGTATGTGAACCACTCTCATAGAGAAATTAAAAATATTTCGGCATCACACCAGTGGTGCCTTGAAACCCCTCCAAGTGAACCTGTGCCTCACACGGATACAAGAGATCCATTCTTTTCACTCGCTCCCATTTTAAAATCTTACAATACACAAATCTGTAAAGATCCACATTAATCTACTTGAAAATCCTAAAGACTAATTTATGACACCTGATACATTAACCCGCAGAGTACATGTGCAAACTGCATTTCTAAAAGGCCTCTAATTTCTTAAATTTTAAACTTGGCTCCTGCATCACCAGGACAACAGCACACACTGCGTGTGCAAGCATGCTAATTGAGTTTAGGGTACTTGGAGACATACCAGGCAAAGTCGCTTTTTTATTTGAATATTATAAGCAAGATGTCTTCCACCTGCTGCAATTAGAATAGTGTCGCCTGGCCTGTAAGAAAAAGTAATGAACAGTTTAATAGCCCGCCACATGAACAAAAGATTTATTCAGACAGATTTAACCTTCCAAACCTTGCAGCCTCGACAGCTGTCTCAAGGTTGGGGAAAACCCCAGGCTCCAAAAGATCTTTGACGGACCGGTCAACTCGCAGCCACAAGCGAGGGTGACATGCCAAGTAAAGCCATCTGTGGCAAACGAGGGCGGTGTTATACCGATCTGCAAACTCAATAGCAATTTGAGACAGAAGTTGAAAAATTTGATTTGAAGCATGCATTTGAGCTATCAATATCTATCACAAAAACTTGACACAACTGAAATAGACAAATTTAGATAACCATAACATCCATTTTAGTGTCCGCCAATATATATACAGGAACAATCACATCTTTCCGTCATAACAATGCAATTATAAAATTGCTAGAATATTCAAAACACTCTGACAACATCTCCAATTCTCTACATTCTACAACTAAGTCTGTAACTTGACAATACCAGATGCTTTAAGCAGCCCTGCGGTGAACACAGACCGAACTATTCTTTCGCCTTTTACTAAAAATACTGTACAACACCGCATTCAGCGGCATCCGCCAATTTTTTCAAGGGATTTCTCTTCTTAGAGAAGCCCCACAAAAATCTTTTTAAAAAAGGGAAAACAAAGAACCATATCTCAGACCATAAAATCGCTAAAAACCAATACAACCACAAGAATTATGCAATAACAATTACCCAATTTACAGACCGCAGAGCAAAACCCTAATGCCATAATTGACCAAAATATCAATGAAAGTGTAATTGAACCAAAACCCAGAAACTGGCATGGTGCAATGACTCATAAGTCGACTTAAATATTGGGTCTTTGCATAAAAGTTTCAATCTTTTCGAAAAATATAAGAAGAAGAATAAGAGAGAAAAGAGAGGCACCTGGGATGGGAGAGAGGAAGCTGAAGATGTGCATCAGACATCCATCATCAAGATTATTTATAAGGCATGAGGACGACTTTGAGGAGCTCCTGCTTCTCTCTGTCTTTGTCAGGCTTCTCCTCCACCTCTTTTGCTCTATCTCCTCCACCACCTCCTCCATAGCCTCTTCCCTCTCTGCGTCTCTAGACTCTTGCAAGAGTGATCTCTTTGGAATGTTAAGGCTGTTGACTACGACAAACCGACACACTTACCACTTATCTCCCCACACGTGCCAATTTACTTCATTTTTTATATGGTTCGTCGGACAATTAGTAACACGAAATGGGTTTTACCATATGAACCCGTCACATGATTCCTGTTCATATGCATTCTTAGACTGAAACGTAATGGTTAATTAATCTGATATAAATTGCTCTCAGTTGAAGGTGACACTTGTTAAATTTATAATAAACACAAATTTACATACAAATCTGTTGTCAAATTAAGTTAATTAACTAAACAATATAAGCGTGATCACATGTGCTAGGCTTTTGATTTCTCTTTCATTAACTTGGTTTTGGATTTTTATCACAAGTGGTTTTAGAAATTGATCTAGCCCATTAAGATGATTTCTGAACTAGAAAATCGATCAATGTAATCTTTAAAAATAGGTGTCGCACATCAATGTAGTACTTCCATTACAATTTCGTAAATTTTTGTGTTATATGCTTATGATCGGGTTCTAAAATTTTAATTAAATATTACAATGTACATTTAAAATACTTAAATAATAATAAAAATTATCTATTTTTATATAGATTATGTCCAAGGGAAATAGAGATGTTAGTTTAAGAGAGGTAAGGCACCTAAGTACTACTGATGGGTCCTGCAAAGAGCAGTGCCCTCGAATGCATTCAGTATGATTTTTCATGCACGAAGACGAGTGAGTTCGTTCTTGTATAAAGGGATATAGAAAGAGAAATGCACAGATAGATAAAGAGAGAGATAGAGGCGCCGTGAGTTTGAAGGTTTGTCCCTCGGAAATTCATCAGAGGCTCGTGTATTCGAAATTATAGACATACAACGAGTACATGTGATACAACGAACATCGGAACACTAAAGGTCGCTCCTCATTGATCATCGTCTTCTTCCGATTCTACTGTATTCTTCAGTTAGTGCAGTACTACTACTAATGAAAAATACATTAAAGTGGTAGTGGATCTTTCGTTGAACAGTACTGCAGAAGAGCGTTAATCTACTTGTTCACGTTTTATTTGGATCTTTTCCTCTTTTCTTGTCAACCAAGAAACGGATTGGTTATATTTGTTATACTGGAAAGGTTACATATGCAAAACTTGCATATACAAAATCTTAGTAACTGAATGATTCCAGTTTCAAGCCAAACTCATGAAACGAGATATGCGCAGAAGATCTTGTTCGTCATATTAATTTTTACACCCTTCGGAAGATGCAATGCGGCTTGATTAACGAAACATCTTGATGCAAACACTCAAAAGAAAATTTGAAACCAGCTTACATCGTGGCTGGACTTGGAATTCGATTAAAGGCGCTCTTTTATAGCTTCGTGAACATTACCAACTAAAGAACATGGGATATTATTATTATTATTAGGTGCAAGAAACTAGAAGCAGATCATCAATTCAGTACTGTTTAAAGAACCAAAAAGCCCCAATTGATTTTATGATGGATATTAATTAATATAAAATTGAAAAGCCCCAAAAAGCCCTAATCAGTTCAGGGAGGGAATAAAATGAAGAGTACTACAGAAAAATATAAATTGGAGGGAACATTTGGGAAGAAGAAAAGGGGATAACAAGAAATTAAATTGATTTTATGATGGATATTAATTAGTATAAAATTAATTATGAGAATGTGATATAAAAAAAAAATGATAAAAGACTATATTTAAACTTGCCACGTTACGAGTTTTAAGTGAATTGTAGTGTCACTCAGTATTGGCACCCTAATTTCAACATAAGTTTTCCTCCACTACTGGATCAAGAATCCCTTCTCGAGGTTTTCCTTTCTTAGAGGGAGAGGTGCTCCTTTCAACAATAACAGGGTCGCCATCAAGAAGGCAAAGGCTCCGCGTGCAAATGGTTGCGGTGAAACCATCGTAGTGTAGACCACCCATTACTTCTTTCCAAGTTTTTTCTCTAAATCAAACCAAACAAACTTTCTAAAGCCTATCTGCACAAGAACACTTTCACCATTCTTTGAGAGCATCACAGGTTTCCAAAAACCACGATGAGACACATCGCCCCACCCAATCGAATAAAGCAGGGTCCAAGATCCATGTTCCTTCATAATCCAAGCTTCTCTGATGCACCAACGAACAACACATAGCGAGTCTCCCAAGACCTCTACAAGCCAAATATCACCATCCCTATCGACCGGGTTGGGAAACCAGTGATATTTCTCACTGGCAAGCTCAAAGGTGACAACATAGAATTTTTTATCTAATACGTTATATGCCTGCCAACTTAGAGAACCGTTCGAAAACACGATCTCGTTCATACCGAGTTGAAACTCATCGCGCGGCATGTTTTTTATCTTTCTCCATGAGTTGGATTTTAGGCTATAAATTTGATATTGGTGCACAGCAATCTTCAAGCCCCCTTTAACAAAAAACCTTGCAATTCCCAAAAGTTTATAGTCGTCGTTTGCTGAATCATACCCGAATCCATAGCTACGGATCAAATATGTATCTGACGATGGAGGCTGCTCAAACGTTGGGGAGGGTATCTTTTTGAACTTTCGAATTGACGGATTCCACAAAACAAATTCCTCGACTTTGTCGACCGTCTGGGTGCGAATGCAAATTATCCCATTGGATGAGACCAACGTGTAAGGAAAAGGAGTCCGGACCTGCAGAGGCGACTGTCCGATTCCCGTGGCTCGTTCTATAGTACCATCGTTGTAAATATTAGAGAACTTCAACTCACTCCAGTCGTGGTAATTACCTGCAGATACTAAAAGAGAGCCAAAATAATTGGTTTGGATGGAGCTTTGGAGATGGGATTTGATAAAGTTTTTGTCATGGATGGTGGCATTCCAAGATTTGGAAACACACAAGCATCATAACAAGTCCTCGGGCGGGAGCCGTAAAAGGATTTCAAAGATCAGCTCCTGTGGGAACTCCGCCATGGTTGAGACTTGCAGAATTCTTGCAGGTTTAGTGTTAAGCTTCCTTTGTGCGTGGGTTTTTATGGTTTCGGTTTCCTTAATTTTTAAATGTGCCTAGAACACGGGTCTATACAAATTGTGAGATTCTTGTGTTAAAAAGTAAAATTTCTCACCACTTATATAATAACCATCGTGTTACCGGCACAAGGAAAAAAATTCCTTTCTCCAAATTTTGAGAGAAGTAAGCCACTTGACTTTCAGACGTTGTGGAACTTTGATTGCTTACGGAAAACTTTCTTCAACCTCACGGGGTCAAGGCACATTATACAAGCATTATGAAATATAAAAAACTCTCAAAATTAATATTATTATAGAAAAATATTAGATCAACCGTGTGATTATGTAAATTCTAGTATATTATCAACCGTGTGATTATGTAAATTCTAGTATATTATATATAGGAACCTATTAGATATAGAAGATTTTTCCTTGTACAACATGTATTACTTGGTGTGCAAGTTTATCTTTCGCTTGTTAATATAAACAAAGGCACAAAACTCACGAATTCCTCAAACCTTTCAATCTCTTCTCCTTGTCGCCTGTTGTCTTGTTCTCTTTTCCCTCAGTAAAATAGGATTACAATATATATGATACTGCGGAATGTTCATTTCTTTGCCTCTTCTGTGTCCTATTGCTTTTACTATTTTATGTCTGAGTTCTCAGCTGGAAGGCATAACTGCTAAATAACACCACCTCTTCTTGTTTCTTATTACTCTAAATCTTCGATCACATGTGCTAGTCTCTGGATTTCTCTTTCATTAATTTGGGTTTTAACAAGCTTTTTTCACTACGTACTTATACAGTAAAGATAGATAATCCAAGGGAAATAGAGATGTTAGTTTACATTTATAATTGATAGCCCTCAAATGCATTCAGTATGATTTTTCATGCAAGCGAAGAGTGATGAGTTCGTTCTTGTCTAAAGGGATATAGAAAGAGAAAAGCACAGATAGATAAAGAGATGAAGAGTGGCGCCGTGAGTTTGAAGGTCTGTGCTTCGAAAATTCATCAGAGGCTCGTGTTTCAAGCCAAACTCATGAAACGAGATATGCGCAGAAGATCTTGTTCGTCATATTATTTTTTACACCTAATAATTTGGGTAAAAGAACTGAGTTCCCTTTGGAAGATCTAATGCTGCTTGAAACAAGAAATATCTTGATGCAAACACTCAAAAGAAAATTTGAAACAAGCGTATATTGGGGCCGAATTTGGTGTGTTTGAGGTTCAAGCTTACAGGCCATTCCTTGCGAATTCAATTAAAGGCGCTGTTTTATAGCTTCATGAATATTATCTATTCTAAAGCTAAGGAGTTAATTTACTGTATCTTACCTACAGTCACAGGGTTGCCATCCAATTTCACCTTATTTACAAGAAACCCATGTAATTTGGGCTGGTATTGGGGCTGAGTTGTTTTGGGCTGCTCATGATACTTTCCTTGGCCTTTCTAATTT
>JADOBS010301196.1:0-11703 GCA_015708375.1 Cydonia oblonga
CCTCCCTCCCTCCCTCTTCTTCTTCTACCCTTACATTTGCAACAACAATCATGTTATGCCCGCTTTCTCTCCTTCTCAATGGATAATACTCACATATCTCATCTATTGCAAATGATGTATAAATTTATACTCAGAACAATTCAACTTCTCACTATTCGGTTGATGTTCATCTGTAAAAAATTGTCATTCGAATAAAAAATCATTTAGTTATTCAAATGTATTGTACAAATTAAAGATTTGAGAACTACATAACATTTAATGTCATAAGATTCAAATAGGGAATTTGCTCTATTAGCCCTATGACAAACCCATCAATTTAACTTAGGAAATCCACTGTTAGTGCTAACTTCCCAATACTTACATTTTTAAAGTGAACATTGTTGTTTCTTTATCTACTTTATACAGTTTTAGGAAGCCGAATCCAGAATCAGAGTTCGAATCGAATAAAACAAGATGAAAAAAATATATATATATATTTGGTGAAAGTGTAAAAGTCATTACCATTGAAGAACGGATACCAACAAAAAAAAAGGCCCAGATACAACAAATCAAGCACAAAGTAAAGTAGGACTTCAGACAACAGTGCCCAAAGTCAGCAAACGGCCCATCACAAAAGGCAAACAAACAAAAAAAACCTAAGTAATTTACACCCCTGCCATCACCATAGCTGCGGAGATCATCAACCACAGTGCAGGCTAAAGTTTGACCAAACAAAGGCTACGGAATGAGAAAACGCAGAGCTCTATCATCCTCGAAATAGAACCATACGATCCCCCACCATTAAACGAAGGAAACCAATGGGGAAGTTGACATGAAAACCATAGGCATGTGTGCCAAGAAGGTGGTGGTGACACCCGAGCCAAAATTCTACACACCTTCCGAAAAATTCGCGTCAAAGCCTGGTTAGGAGATATAGTTCCATATCGAGATTGGTGTGAAAACAAGGGGGAATGGAGCGAGTTGGGGGATGAGAAAAAAGATGAAACGGAAGCAGAGAGAGAAAGAAGGTGGAAAGAATTAGGAGAAGTGAGAGGAAATCAGTTGTCAGAAACATGGAGGAAGGGGAAGAAGAACATGTACTTTGAAGATCGGAGTGGAAATAAGGTGGAAATAGGAGTTTAGGATTGCAAGTTAAAACGAATGCAAACATGATGAAGGATCTGTCAGTATAGCAAGGGATACAAAAGCAAAAAAAGAAGGGAAACGAACAAGAGGTTGCCAACGACCCTGGCCACAGTAGAGCCGATGGCTGAACGGAAGTCGGATCAGGAAATTACACATACAAACATTGATAAGTCGGAAGTCGGATCAGGAAATTACACATACAAACATTGATAAGTTCTCGAGGAGGGAAAAGAGCTCTCACCAAAACGTGGGAGAAAAAGTTCTCATAAAACAAGAAAAACTTAGGTTATTTCTGCGTATACTAATTTAAACTACACGTTAATATAATTCTCTTTGTCAAAAAAAATAAAATTACTATTATATTCTTTATACATAAGTGAAAGAAAATATTAGAAAAGACAAAAATGTAGGCATTAAAGTAATTTTGCATAAACAAATTTTTTTTTTTTTGAACCTCACAATCATGTCATCCTATCAATACCCTAAACTCACTCACACACTCTCTCTCTCATATGCACCCACGTTTACTTTTTTTTTCCCCCACTTTTTCTAACTTTCTCAGTCCACTACTACGTAGGGGTGGTTTAGCAGTGAGGTGCTTAAAAAAAAAAAGCATCCATGAAAAAAAATTGTGAGGATTTTAGGTATTTGGTAAACTAAAAAAAAGGCTTATTTTGGAAGCTGCGGTGAGAATAAGCTGAAATCAAAGGGAAAAGCTGAAGCAGCTATTTGCTGCTTTGGAAAACTAGTTTTTTTTTTCAAAGCACACAGAGCTACAATGCTCCTTTAATGAAAAGACCCACATACTGCTTTTTTTTTTCTTTTTCCAAAATCACTTTTACAAAAAAGTTTACCAAACACTCTGCTGCTTTATTTCACAGCCGCTTATTCTCACAGCAGTTTTTTTTCAAAGCACAGCAATACCAAACCAGCCCGTAGTGTTCCTTTTCATTTGGGAATGAGAGATCTTTGGTTTGATTCTCTCCAAAGACGAACACATTATTGTTAGCCCATTGTGAGGCCAAGCTCGCCCCCTCTTCTTAGGATAGATAATATTGTTTTTTCAAAAAACTTTCCCAAGCAACTAATTTTTTTACATGAATTGACATTAATTAACTTAAATGTTCCTCTAAAGTTGTAAATCAAACTGCATCTAGTAACTAGTAAGTGATAACTATCCCTATATTATAAATTAAATAGAAAATCCTCACTACCCAAGTACCCAAACACTTCCTTTCTATTCAGACCGCGGCAACACAAACCTTCACTAAACAAAACCCAATCAGTTATTAATTTTGATTAAAGTTACACTATAATCAGAGGTTTCGAAACCCAAATACTCATCGACATCTTGACGGCATCTTAAAGCACTTGAAGTCAATACCTCTAACATCATTTTTTGGCTTTGGAATACATCGAAAGGCCAAAAGCCATAACATAAATTTATCAAAGAAATACAACAAAAAAATAAAATAGGAGACTGATTCAGCTTCTTCTCGCATCTGGTTCTGCTCCTTCTGCCACCATAAGAACTCTTTCCCTCAATCTTACTGCAACATCGGCGACACCAACCTCCCGGTCGATCTTTTTCCGACTTACAACGCCATTGAGCAAGCCAAAATCGCCCATGAAATTCTCAATTCCAGCTCGAATTAGTATTGGACAAATGGGTTGTCGTCATCGTCGACTTATAATCTATGGTGTCGTCGTCGGTGTCGGATGGTGATTCGAGAGGCGTGACTCGAGAGGTCGGCGTTTGTGTTCTTTGTGGACGCGTGCATGCATGAAGGCTCTTGCTTGTCGTAGAGAGATAAAACAATGGGTAAAGAGCTGTCGACAAAATGGTATTTAATCCCTCGGTCTTGGGGGCTTAAAGAAGTTGTGAGAAAGTCAAGTCATGGACTGTAGGACTATATGGCCTCTAGAAAGTCATGAACTGTAGGACTATATGGTCTTGGGGGTTTATGATTTTACACCTTTATTACAAAGCCTTTTATGTCAGCCATGGTTCCAACCTTCCAAAAGAGTCTGCCATGGCAGTGGCACCATTGACGGTTCTAATTTTTCTGTTTTACGGTTTAGTACTACATTATAGTGATATTCTTCTTCAATTATAAATAAGAGGTCTTAGATTCGACTCTCTCCAAAAGGGAATTGAACTAGATTATTACTAACTCATTGTGAGACTAAACTCATCCCTTCCCCCTTAGCATATATCGTTTGTTCAGAAGAAAAAAAAAAATTTGTTTTGACAATTATAAAATAGGGTGTTATGCTTTTGAAAATGAGTCACTAAGTTTAGCTTTATCAATTTACACCATGGTGTTTTGATATTACAACAATTTCAGCTTTTGGTCTAATTAATCATTAAATATGATATTAAATAAATTTTGTTTGCATTAGTTACTTATAGGTGCGTGAGTGACTTCCAGTCATTGATGAATGTGAATACCACATTGCATGAATGACTTGTCATTATCATTTTTCACAAGTTATAGATGCAAATTCCATCCAACACCTTGCAACCTTACCAATATTATTTCTCTAGTAACAAACATCGATTGGCATCCCCTAATAAGAAAATTAAAAGAGAAGACACATTCATGAGTGGGGACTACATTTCTTTCAATGGCATGTGGGTCCCTACAATAAATCCTAAATCCCCATACATGCAGGGGATAAAGGGGATAATGTTCAGAGCAGAACATATATATATAATTCTCTATTCAATTTACATTCCCCTATATCTCCATAAACTTCTGCAGTAGTGACCTACACGTTCTCTCACTCATATTTCGGATCACCACAGGACCAATTCTCACTCAGTTTGACAAATCATCCTCAATCTCTCTCAACCCTTTTGAGAAATTCAACAACCACCCACCACAGAAAAAGCAATAGGAGACAAAAAAGCCAATTTTTCCCTACTGCCTTGTTCTTTCTCTTCCTTTTCTGCTTTCAGGGTCTTATTTCTTGTGTGTTCCCCAACACACCGACGATTATTTCCCTTATTGGGTTGTCCCCAAAACACAAATTCTCTCAGTTTCTGCCATTTCTTCCCCAATTCCCCACCTGGGTTTCTTCCATATTCTCTCCAATTCACAAAGCAAGAACCTTGAACTCTGTTTTTGGTGTAATGGGTTTGTTCAGTTCTACTGCAATTCGCCGTAGCTAGGTGGGTTTCTTTTGTGGCGGTTGATGAGTTGATAAGTTTCTGGATTTTGGAGCTATTTCAAGTTCCAAGAAGATGGGGGGAGGAGAGAAGAGTGACAAAGAAACAAAGAAAGAAAACCAGGATGATACAGATAATGAAGGAGTGGAGGGGATTGGGAGGCAGATGAGTGAGACTTCTGTTTCTGCGGCTGAGGAGGAGGAAGACGAAGAGGGCAGCAGTAAAATTCAGTTGGGTCCTCAGTGCACTCTCAAAGAACAGATTGAGAAGGATAAGGTCTGTTTTTTCTGCCCAATTAGTGGCAAAAAAATTGCATCTTTTTACATTAATGTATTTTATTTATGTAATATTTTGTTGGGTTGCTGTCTTTTCTTTTGGTTTGTTTGCTGCATTGTTGGTTGACTTTGTTGTTTCAGGACGATGAGAGTTTGAGGAGGTGGAAGGAGCAGCTTCTTGGGGCTGTGGATTTTGAGAATGTTGGAGGTATGAAATTTTATTTCATAAGCACAGCTTTTTTATTTTTACTAGAATTTTATTAAATTTCATTTCCTTTTACTTTAATCTTTCACTGCTTATGATTGCCAATGATCAAAGTGGTTAGTAACTAATTGGAAATAATTAAAGTTTAGCTTTCCTTTAACCTCTTTTTCTTTTCTACTTTTATTGGATGTCCTTTCCTTTTCCTGTACAGTAACATGATTTCGTAACTTTAGAATGTTTGCATCTTAACGCGTATCATTACTTAAGTCAATGTTTCTGAAGAAAATTTTCACGTGAGAATTTGTATATGCTTTCATTATTTTGATTATGATTCTACCATGAATTGTCATGTTGCATGTATATGAAGAAGATAGAACAAGGATCATCTTGGAGACGTTGTGCTCAGGCTATAAGCTCACGTGTACACACACACGATGAAATCGCTTTATGCAGCCTATAATATACCAAAAGGAAATCATTATTTAGAATGATTATGCATAATTTGTAGTATTTCCGTTTTCATGAACAGTGTTATCAAGAATCATGATGGTAAAATGAATTTCAGTTCTACATTGCCATTCACAGAATTCAACTTTCTCGTAAACCTGTGATTACATGTTGCTGTCTGTGAACACTTTAGAGCTTATTCTTCCACTTCTTCTTTTCGCATATGTGTATCTTGCAGCATAAGGCATGTATCTGAACTTAATAGTAAAACAACCATATTTTTTAACTTTGACAACTAGTGATTCTTCGCCAATCTCTCGAACATTTTTGGGAATCTTTTGCCTCCAATCTTGTAAACTTGTGAAACGTCGAGATGAAACTTTCAATTATTGGCCATATTTATGAGAAACTAGTGATTCTTCACCTATCCGTCATTTACTAGAACGTTTTCAGGATCTTTTACCTTCAATCTTGTAGACTTTTGCAATGTAGAGATGAAATTATCAATCTGGCGACATGAATGATATTATCTTCATAGAATTCTACTAAAACAGCACTGTTTAGTGTTTACTAATTTCATGGTAAGGATGTATATTTAGAATTGAGAATTTGGTCGAACCATCTGTTTCTAATATTTTTACTCTTCACGGAGTATAAATTTCTTAAAAGTCTGCCTTGTACCTGTTAAGATTGCTGTGATTAATTTGTATTGATTTATTTTCCTTTATAGGTTCCTCTCTTGTCTCGATTGTTTTTTGTTCCTTTCTTGCACTTGGTAATTATTTCCCCTCTTTTACAACAGAAACTCTTGAACCAGAAGTGAAGTTCATTCAGCTTTCAATCCTTTCTCCTGGTAGACCTGACATTGTTCTTGATATTCCGGGAGATGGGAAACCCAAAGGCTTATGGTTCACGCTGAAAGAAGGTAGTCCGCACAACCTGAAATTCTCCTTCCAAGTTAGCAATAACATTGTATCCGGCCTCAAGTACACTAACACTGTTTGGAAAACTGGTGTCAAGGGTAAGCCATCTATCTTTATTATGATTGTTCCTGTAAAATGAAATATTGTGCACTTGAACTGTTCCATTCACGAGGATTTTAATTTCAGTCGACAGCACAAAAGAGATGATTGGAACTTTCAGTCCTCAGCAAGAGCCTTACATACATGTGATGCCAGAAGAGACCACGCCTTCTGGTATGTTTGCCAGAGGATCATATTCTGCAAGATCGAAGGTAAGCCTAGTTGAAGTATCTTAGGATTTTCATTCAGAATCCTTGGCGCCACAGCCACTGCCTTGACAATCCAAGAGAGAAGTATTTACTAAGTTACATGATCTTATTTCAGTTGACTGCAGTAATATAGTCGCCACTACAAAGTCTCATTCTGTTGTCTTTCTGTTATTGCAGTTTCTTGACGATGATAACAAGTGCTACTTGGAGATCAATTACACCTTCGATATTCGAAAGGAATGGGCTAAATAAACAGATAATGTCCCACCGAGTGCTAGCGTATCGCTTCCATTCAGCTGATGTTCTCACACGGCTGACGTTCTTTACACTGCAGTTAGTTTAAGGTTTTTTCCGGTTAATGATTCCCAAATATTACTTACTTCCGTGGTTGTGCTAAGTTTGTTAATTTTCGTAACATTGGATTGCCAAGAAAGCGAGAGAGTGTTTTTTTTAGGGGATTCTTAGGTTACTGCCTGCAATAAAAGGTGAGCTTAGATTGTGTTCTAATTGTGGTTCTAAAGCGTTGGTGCTCTGTGTTGGATGCATTTAAATTTGTTGTCTTCATTGCTTATTTATATTCTTTATTCTACCGGATTTCGGGAATTACTTAATACCATTAATACCGCATTCCTGGTCATAGTATATTGTGAAGGTGACTGTTTGGAATTGCTCCATCCAAATTGCCCCTAATTGTTTCTTCCACGCAAAAGAGAATCGAAATTTGGAAACTTATTTGGAGAATGCAGTATCCTTAAGCTAGTCTTAATTAACATCTTCAATTAAGAATGCATAGTTTCCAATGGGTTGGTGACAAGTGCTTGTATCTCAAAACTCACACTCAAACGAGTTGTTGGCCACGAGACTTGAATCTCAAGCAATTAAAAGCTTTTACACTGCACTCGAAGTCCTAGGCTCGATTTCCACCTCCCTAACATCGCCGGTATAAAAAAAATTGAAGAAAAAACAAGAGCTGTTGAGTTGAAATCCTGATGCAAGATGCCCCATTTCTAAGTTGAAGCTAGGGTTTCATAGCCAGTCACTTTCATAGCGTTGGTGCCCTGTGTAGGTGCAAGAAGATTTGAAAGATGAATAACCACAACTGAAAGGAACTGCCATTGTTTTATCAGAAAGAGATTTTCCTGAATCAGCTTGATTAGGGCATCCTATCTGCTTTCTGCACTCTGACAATAACCCACCATCTTCTTCCCACCTCTTCACTCATCCCTCATATTCTTGTCCACTTTCAATGTTGCCATTGCTTTTCTACTTTCTTCCTACCAAATGGAGAAATGCAAGCAATTTATGCTTAATTTAGTTGGAAAATGCAACCAGGTCCATGTTAAGTGATGCTTAGGATGCAGCCCTTGTTTAGACTTTAGCCAAACCAACGTGAGAGTAGGGTTTTTGACTAAGATATGTTCTAGTTTTCCCATTTAGTCTCAATTTACTTCTTGAAACTAGTTTTGTCGCACTGTGCCCCCTGAAGCTGTCATTTTCAACTCTTTTTGGTCTCACTTCACCCCCACTCCGTTAAAAAAACAATAAATTCAAGGGTATTTTAGACATTTCACTTTTTATAATAGCTATTTGTCTTGCCTCCATCCGGCCCTTCAGTTCAGTCGACTGATCTTCTTTGTGAAACAAATTAGGGTTTATGAAAGAAGATAAAGGAATTTAATGATTTATTAGACTTGAACTTAATGATTTGTTAGGCGTGAATTTAACATTTCTTTAACGAAATTGGATGACATGAGACCAAACGAGTAGAAAAGGTAGTTTTATGGGCAAAGTGAGACAAAACTAGTTCCAGAGTGTAAATTGAGACTAAATTGCAATTTCATGAGGTAATTCAACTAATAAGCCTTCACAATTATTTGCTCTAATTTACATATAAAGAGATTTGAACTTGAGTGCAAGATGACGAATATAATATCCTAATGAGACTAGAAGTCTTTCTCCTCACGCCTTCTACTAGGTTAACATCTTCTGCTTATAGGCTCATCTTTGCATTTAGGATGGATACCTTCCTTTCAAAGCGTGATAAAATCATTGATTTAAAGGTAGTTTATTTGCTTAGTGCTCACGCTAAAGGCTTATAAATAGAATTTACCTTGGGATGACCTTATCTTCTCCATTTCTTGGTACAACCTCTCTCTTTTCTTCACTTGCCGTGTAGCACTAAGTTACTTATGAATGTATGCATGCAATCCGGGAGCACTTTGGAGTGAACACCCATCCCAACAAGTAGGGTCAAAAGAAAATTAATTATTAACTAGCTTATGGTTTATTTGTAGTTTCTTTCTAAATATTTGAAGAGGCCGAAACTCGTGAAACCCTCCTCCTATTTATAATATCGATCCCTATTATACTAAGAGAACTCTCTTTGTTAAAAAGACGATTTGGTCATCTATTCATGATTCAATAAAATTATCAGAAATAGACAATTAGATTTAAACCCAATTCCTTAAGCAAGTTTGCCTCTTATATTTATGCTGGAATCTTTCTCTTTATAATTTATTAGATTTAATTTAGAATATGACTCAAATAAAAAAAAACAATTTTAAAAAGTTGAGATTACAATGTTGGTTAGTTAATTAAACGAGGATCATGTGCTAAAACACTGCTCGTAGCCAACTAATTGGTGTGATTAAAAATTGCCATCACACCTTTCCCCAAGTAGAAGACATCCCACCTCTCTTAAAATGATTAATAAATTAAACCACCTGATTTGACCGCAAATACCAATGGCTTTCGAATTCACTTGCCTCTTAAATATCTAAGACTTAATTTACCAAAGTTTAAAGTGATTACATTTAAAAAAAAATAAAATATACTTAGTATTTCTAGCTTGGTAAATCACAATAGCAAATCAACAATGTGTTTTACAATTTCGATACATAGTTGTGACAAAGATGATATACAGAGATATACGTTTGGAATGAGTTCGATATTTAATTAATTGTGGTATTTTGTAATCTCAATGTGAGTGAATTGTTGAAATCTTTATAAATAAAAAATTTATTATTAGATAAAAGTTGGTTAATGCTAATCTGAATATTAGAAAAATTATTACAATAATAGGGTATCGATTACTTTTCTCTTGTTCAATGATGGCGATGGTTTGATCATCTTGCTATTAATGGTTTTTTTAGCTAAAATAATCTTTGAAATTGATATAATTCTTCATTTTAGTCATTGAGATTTAAAATTGATAGAGCTGGTCTCTGAGTTTATTTACCGTTAATCATTTTAATCATTCCGCGAATAATCGCCATTAAATAAGGAAAAATGAAAAAAATAATCTTAATTTTTGTCAAATCATTTTAGCTCATTGCCTATTAAATTGAGTGTATTTTTGTGATTTTGGTCCTTATTTAACAAAGATTTTTCATGAAATGACTAAAATGCTTGAATTGTAGACAAACTTAGGGACCAATTCTATTGATTTCAAATATCACGAACCAAAATGAGAAGTTATGACTATCTCAGACACCATTTTAGCTAAAAAAACGTGATATTAATAAACACAATTAGTAATAACTTATCCTCTAAAACAAAATTAAAATAATTATGATTATGTAATAGATTAAGATGATTATATCATTTTGGACGAGAGATTAATAATGATTTTAGGGTCTCATTATTTTATCATGTTTGTGTAGATGCCTAATCTTGGGCATGTGTCGCGTGGTGTCTGTGTCGGCGGCGAAACAGCATCGCATTTTCTTGTGTAATGGGTCGCCAATATTTACGGCGTGGCGGTAGTTTCTCGTGCGGGAGTGGGCGCGTCTGCCGAATCATTGGTACCAGTTGACACCGGGGGACTTTGCAACAACCAGAGAGCCGATGCCTGTTGGTCCAAATGCTGGACTTCGAGTGGGATGATAAACGTTCTTAACTATTGATTTACAAACCTCTTGCTTCTCACTATGAGATTTAGATCACGCATTGTACAAGTTTTTCAGACTCGTTTTTCTTGCCATCGTTTGGGGTTCAAGTCATGAGACAGCGAGCAGTGAGTCCTAATTAGGATGTGTATTTAATTAATGTAACAAAAAATAAGCGTTGACCTAACAATTGTTGCTTGAACTATACGTATTTGCTAAAATTGTCCATGAGATTGACTTAAATTCTTATTTTGGTCCATTAGATTTAAAATCGATAGAACTGGTCCCTAAATTTGTCTACTATCAATCATTTTTGTCAATCTATGAAAAATCTCTATTAAATAAGGTTAAAATGACAAAACCCTAATTTTTTGTCAAATCATTTTGGCAATTGTTTATTAAATTGAGGATATGTTTGTATTTTTTTTTATTCTTATTTAACAGAGATTTTTCACGAAATTACTAAAATAATTGATGGTAGACGAACTCATGAATCACTTATATTGATTTTAAATCTCATGTACCAAATTGAGGAATTATGTCAATCTCAAAGACTATTATAGCTTAAATGCCTTCATTTTTTTTTTATTGAGTTTCAACCATTACTTGTACTTTAGTTTTACTTTTACAGTTTCTTTTGCTTCAAAGTAATTAATCATCAAAACTTGAGCTAGAAAAATGAAATCCAACAAAAGGTAAAGAAGTAAGAATCTCTTTTTTTTTTTTCACTTTGACCAAGTGTATCCTTTCAACAAATCAAATCCTTGAACAAAAAGAAGCAAATATGCACATTGTTCAACTCACATCCACTTCATCTGCATTACCAAGGACTTGATGTCAATGGATGTAGGAAGTCCTTCTACATACTCCTTCCTTTGCTTGGAGTTAGTTGATACAGTAAAAGTTAGTTACTTTGTCCTTCTCCTAGTTCCTACCCTATAATTTACCGCCCAAGTGAATACCAACAAGTTACTCAAGCAAAGAGTGAGAGAACAGAAAAACCCAGTTACAAGGCATATGCAATTGCTCAAACTAGGGTGTCAACATGTCCTATGACACGAAGACACGACCCAAATACAAAAAATAGGTTTTTATGTGTACACAATTATATAATATTGTTCAACTAATATGATACTAATATCCCCATGAAATAACAAGAATGTCAGCCAAGACTAGTTCATTGGTGCTCTTACTACTGAGCAGAATCAACAATTTACATTAACTGAGATGCAACGTACGAGAAAAACTGAATTGGGGGCTCAAGAAATTGAGCATTTCCTCATGGGAACATTGGATTGCATCCCCTAATATAGGTTGGCACTGAATTAAGTTTTTTTTTTTTTTTTTTTTTAATTTTTGCG
>JADOBS010301197.1:0-11705 GCA_015708375.1 Cydonia oblonga
CCGACAATATTGTGCTTATTCCTATCGGTTATATCTGATTGGAATTGTAGGCCAAAATTTCAAATACAACAGCTAGCTGACGTCAGTTACCGTTGGTTTTTGAATTTTTTTTTTTTGGTTTTTTGGGCCAATTTTTTTTTTCTTTTTTTTTTTTAAATTCTAAAAAATTCTCATTTTTTTCCTATAAATACCTAAACCATTCCTACACCATTTCAATTCTCATATTTTCTTACCTCTTCCAAAAATATTTTCTTTCAATTTTTTCAATAATTTTCGAATGGCCTCGTCTGCAATGAAAGGTAGGGCTTGGACCCGAAAAGAAGATGAAGCTCTTTGCAGGACTTATAGATGGATGTTGGAAGATAGTGTGAGGGGGAGTTCTCAAACACGTGAAGGTGTTTGGACTCGTGTGTCCAAAAAATACTTAGAATTCTACAAAGGCACCACTCCACCGAATATCTGAAACCACGAGAGTTGTTCTTCAAGATGGAAGAAACATCTTCAGCCAAGTTTGAACAAATTGCATTAAGCACTGTTAGCAGCCTCAAGTAGACATGAAAGTTGCGGTAACTACTACGACGAAGTAAGTGTTTTCACAATTTATTTTAAATATTTAATTATAGGCTTTTTGTATAAGCACCCCACAAAATGTTGAATGCACCATACATTCAACATCTTCAGCTGAGCCCGGGATGTGGTGGAGCCCGGGTCGGGATGTGACAATTTGGTATTAGAGCCAATCCCTTGCCTGAAGTGTGCCGACGAGGAAGTCTGGCCCCTAAGAGGGGGGTGGATTGTGAGATTCTACATCGCCCATGGAAGTGGATCCTTTATGCCTTATATGTACATACCCACTTCCAATTAGCACGAGACCTTTTGGGAGCTCTTTGGCTTTGGGTTCCGTAGGAACTCCTAAGTTAAGCGAGGATGGGCCAGAGCATTCCTATGATGGGTGACCCACTAGGAAGTTCTGCTCGCGTGAGTTCCCAGAAACAAAACCGTGAGGGCGTGGTCGGGGCCCAAAGTGGACAATATCGTGCTACAGCAGAGCTGAGCCTGTGATGTGGTGGAGCCTAGGTCGGGATGTGGCAGTTTTTTGTGACAGGGTTAAAACGAACCCTATGACCCTTTGACCCTCGGTTGGAGATGGAGGCAAATATGGCCTTGTACTGTTCATTAAAATATTAATATCTTTGAGGGCCAAAGGGCTAAAACGAGTCATCTGTCCCGCCTTTGGTTGAAGATGGCATGAAGAAGGAAGACCTCAAATTTTTGGGATTTTGCCTGCCCTCATCCCAAGACGAAAATTAATTTTTAATTTTGCTAAAAAAATATTTTGCACAATCATCGTCCATGTGCAGCAACAATGTCATGTCATTATACAATCATCGTCCGCATGGCGCCATGTCACATTTTAAGTACGGTTCTAAAAATTCACAACGAAGCACTAGGCGACTGGTTACCGTCCCTATTAATCCCTAGGCATTAGAAAATTAAGTAAGTGCATCTAGACCTGTTTAGGAGTCTGCCTAGCCCGCCTAGGCGCTCGCTTAGCCCGCTTAAACCCGCCTAAGCACCCACTTAGGTCACGACTCTCATTTAGACAGAAAATCGATAACTTTCACTTTGCACTTTAATTTAATAAAATGTAAAAGACTTATTGAGTACTTAGATGAATGCTCATTATATGCTTGTTTCCCATGTTTTCAATATGTTCTAATACTTTATAACCTATATGTCATTTTATTTTGTAGTTTATGTATCTTAATACAATTATGTATGTTTTTTTAAATATAAATAAGACACTTATTTATAAAATAATATAATAAATTTATTTAAATCTGCCTAAGCCCCGCCTAGCCACCTAGGCGCTAGGCCCCAACCCGTCGCCCAACTAGGTCCTAGTGTCTTTTAGAACCTTGGTTTTAACAGAGTCTTTGAAGGAAAGACTAATGGTAGTAACAAAGTGTCACAAAATTCAAACTTTATATATGAGACTAGAATAACAAAACTTGATCTATGTAGGTTTAAAGACTACGATACTTTAGGGCAAACTAAGAGTTACTCTAAAAGTATATTAGACAAGATGTCGTATGATAATACTTTTATTTTTATATATAATAGTATGCTTGAATATACAAATATAAAAGCAAGTGGACCTATACTATAGTGGTGAGAGGTGTGTTGCCCGTGCACTACGGCGTGGGTTCGAAACTCGTCAGCTCTCTAATATAACATATAATCTAACAAATCTAAGCTCTCTAATATAACATATAATCTAACAAATCTATCTTTTGAAAAAAAAAAATGTACAAATATAAAATAAAGCAAATTTATATAGGTACAATCAAATTGCCATCCAACTCTATATTAAAGTTTGAGAAATTTCAAATTTATATAATACATGATAAAATATGAATTTGCATGGTTGTTTTTTTTTTTTTGGTAATATTAAAGTTTGAGAAATTTCAGATTAGATAAGTACGTTCTAGTTGTCATCCAAATCTTTTAGAAATTTTCGAAATCGAAATGAAAATTTTCAATTCAAATTAGAATTTCCAATCCAACTTACGCTCCTAGAAATATCACAACACAACTACAGAGGAATACTAAAATTAATTGTATCATGTGTGACTAATTGCTTGGAGACTTAATACACTTACTCAAGATATTTTATATTAAAAACTTTTGAATTAATTTTAGTCATGTTCGACGGGAGACTAACTTTGTTACAGATACTCTAGTCAGTAATAATCACACCTCGCTTTTTGATGTATTTTGAATTTGTACCTGCCCTCCCACTTGGCAGGCACTGTATGACAGAAGCTTTAATTCAATAAGCAATAAGTAAGACTATACCGCTTTAAGTAAGTGCAGTTCACGGATATTAAATATCTGTGTTTACTCAAAATAAATTCATCCTACAAATTAGATCACGCAATTTATGTTCATTAACGTCTTAGATTTAATTTTATATCTAAACTATTTATTAATACGATTTTTTTTTGTCAATCAAAACTTTATAATATTATACTTATAACTCTCTCCAAAACTAGACCCACAAACAAAGGCAATTTAGTAATTCTATTCAACATAAATTTTACTCTTTTTTCAACAATCTTACAACCATGTAAACATAACGTCATCTATTTAAAAATATGAAATATACCAAAGAAATTGCCGTATAATTGTCTTAACCAATGATTTCAAAAGTTAATCACACTACTTAATAAAAAATATTATTCACTTATAATGTGTGGCGCATCTACTAATAATTAATAACCACATACTTCTTTCAATTTTTGCGCTTTTAATCATTTCGCTTGTGAGAATGTAAATCAGTTCTTTGTCTACATAATTCAAGTTGGAAACACACGTTAACATTCACGTCTGATAAGTTCGATGGGCGTGGCATCACGCGCCAAAGACAAGAAAAAGTGACAGTTTGACAAAAGCATCGCGGGCAGTACGCAAGCCCAATCCGGGCAGCGGGCAGCACCGAACGCCGTCTTCCTTACTCACGGACGCCATTTTGGCCAAACACCAGCCAAAAGAAAATCAACCACTTATTGACCTGCTCGCACCCGAACCTGAGCCTCGGAGTCAGGCTCGGACCTCACATTTCGAAAAGGCCAAGCCAGGGGGGCATCGAAAATAATGCAACCAAAGGAAAAGATAGAGAGAGAAACGGAGCGTGTTTTTAGAGAGAGAGAGAGAGACAGACAGAGAGATAGAGTGAGGGTTTTAGAGAGAGAGAGAGGGAGAGTAAGAGAGAGAAAAAGCCGTGATGGGTCAGATCGTGAGAAGGAAGAAGAAGGGGAGGCCATCGAAGGCAGATCTGGCTCGCCGGTACGGTGAGCTGCCGGAAAAACCGACAAAGAAAGAGTCGGACGTCCGGCGGAGCCTCCGACGGAGAAATGTGAAGTACAATATCGACTACGACGACTACGTGGACGAGGAAGACGAGGAAGACGAAGAAGAAGACGAGAGGAGGAGGGAGAAGAAGGTGAAGCTGGTGATGAAGCTCGACCAGAGGGGAAATGGCTCGGCGCGTGACTCGCACGCGCAGGAGTCGGGCGGTGAGGAGGATGAGGAGGACGGCCAGAGTGAGAGGAAGCAGCTGAAGAGGCGCCGGATTAACGGCGGTGATGATTCCGATAGAGATGATGACGGAAATGATGATGAGGATGAGGGGGATGATGATTGCGAGGTATGTGATTGTGGTTAGGGTTTTAGCAACAATGCGCGGATTTGATGATGAAGAAGGAGAGCTCTTTTGAATTGGGGAGAGTGTGCTAGTCCAGCTCAGAATAGTGTTCTGATTGGTCCAGACTTCTATATTGCACACTCCCTCCCTCTCTCTCTCTCTCTCTTTCTCTCTCTAGCTTCTCTCTCACTCTTACACACACACACACACTCTGTTGATAATAACGGTTGGAGTCAACTGTCAAAAACCAACACAGAATCTGATCACGCTATCCCCACCTTTCTCTCTCTACCCACCTCACCCTCTCTCTCTCTGGGTACGCATTGTCTGCTGTGCCTTATCTGTCTCTGTCTCTCGTTGTCACATTAAACCGCAGCGTGTGTTGCTTTTACATTTTGTTTGCGTTGGACTGTTTATTTGTTTCTTGCTGGTTTTCATGGGGCCTATGGATTTTGACAGGAACGGGGTCGGAAAGCCGACTCGAAGCGGCCTGATTCCCCTCCAGGTTTGTTTTTGGTTCATTGCATTTCGATATTTTTGGGTTTCTGGGTCAACTGGATATATGGGATTCGGTGTATCTTTTGTTGTTGCGAGTTTATGATGAGTGAATTTGATATGGGGTTGTTTGAATTTTTCTTGGATTCGTTTCAGCAACACCGTACGATCCTCATGCCGCGATTCCATTGCCGGATAAGAAAACGTTGGAGTTGATTCTTGACAAGCTTCAAAAGTATGGATTTGCCTTGTGTTGTTACATGTTACTAATTTCAAAGCTAAAAGCTTCGTTTTCTGACGCTCACGTCTCATTGTGACAGGAAAGACACTTACGGTGTATATGCAGAACCAGTTGATCCTGAAGAGGTGCGGTTAATTTTTCGCCATGATATGGTTCTGTGTTTGTTCAGAGCTTTTCGCTATATTCTGGGGGGGTTAGAGTTTGATAAGGTGTTTTAATGTTTCAGCTTCCCGATTATCATGAGGTCATTGAGCGCCCAATGGACTTTGCCACGGTGAGAAAGCAGTTAGCAAACGGATCGTATTCTACACTGGAACAATTTGAGGTGGGTGCTCATATGTTACTAGCCACGTACTCTAAATCTTCAGGGGATTAAATAGGCTTTGTTGTAGAAGCACTGCAGGACTTGCCTCAATATCTGACAACATTACGGTATCTTTTTAAAGTTAAGGGTGGGGGCTGGGGGCTGAGGGCGCAGACTAATTTTTCCTTTTCTCCAACTTTTTCCTCCCTTTTAGTTTTTTACAGTGAACACCTCTTTATGTACTATTGTGGTGTTCGTTAATAGTTCAGGGAATTTGGGTGGCAAAGTGAAAGAGGGAATACTGAAAAAGTAATGTGGATACTTTTTGAAAACAAGTTGGGCAAACTGTGTTGTATGTATGTTGGAAGGAGGGCGAGAGAGATAGGATATTGAGAGAATATCTCTGGGATTTTGGCTTGCATGTTTTGAGTGAGAAGTCATGACTCTTTGTAGCATTTATAATACTACAGGTTCCACATCTATTTTTGCAAGTGGAATTGTCAGAGTTGTATTGTTAATTTAAAGCTCCTAAGTAAGGGGTGCAGGATGCCGATTCTCTGCAAATTGTTAGTGATAAAATTTCAGAATTGATTGGGAAGTGGGATCATACTAGTGTTGATTGGGAATAAGTTTGCCTATGATTTCACAGTATCTTCAATCTAATCTAGGATTGCATTTTACTATTTTTGTCGTGGATGTGCAAATGGTAATGGAAACGTCGATATTCTTTTTTCTAAAATATCTCGCATTTAGCCCTCTCAGGGTTTAGAGCCAAATGTAATAGCTGATGTTTGCTTTGATGTTTGTTAGAATTCGATGAAAAATTAGGATGACGCCATGTCTTTTTCTTCCCATTGTGGATTCAGGCACATCATGCTTTTTCTTTATGTTAATCACTAGATCAACTCTATTTGGGCGATGCTAGAGGTACAAAGAGTTGTACAAAATCATTCTTACAGACTAAGATGAAACTTCTCACTCTCTCCCTTACAAACTATGATGACAACTCTCTCTCTCTCAAGAGAACCACAGAAATTTATGGAAGGATTTCATGTGCTTAGTTAAAAGGGGGTAAGGGAGAGAAAAGTGCATGAATTCACCTTTGAAATTGACTATTCTTGTTATTTAATAATTTTCTTACTCTACTCCCTATCTCTCTCTAAAAACACACATTTTCTCTTCTCTAAAATAAAATTTAAATAATTTTCATACTCAAATTGCCTTCCATGAAATTATGTTAAAAGAGGAAAGTAGTGTTTTGTCGGTAATCTGTTCCTCTTGGTTGCAGGGTGATGTCTTTTTAATATGTTCAAATGCAATGGAATACAATTCATCAGATACGATATACTATAAACAGGTAATTAGCTTTTTCTATTGTATTATTTAAGTCTTCTTCTTGTTCTTACCACTGTTGGGATATTTTTGAAAGGCATGTTCAATACAAGAGCTGGCAAAGAGAAAATTTGATAGGTTGCGAAGTGACTATGAACGCTCGGAAAAGGAGCTCAAATTAGTGCAGAAAACAAAATCCAATTCCTTGGTCAAGAAACAGACAAAGAAGCCTTTGTCCAGAACATTACAGGAACCCATTGGCTCTGATTTCTTCTCAGGTGCCACTCTTGCTACTGCTGTAGATGTCCAGAATGTTTCCCTTCCAGTTCCAACACAGGGTGGTGGTTGTGAGAGACCTAGCAACATCGACGGACCTGTAGAGGGTAATTCCTCTTTGAATGAAGCTAATGTGGAGAAGGCAGAAGATATGTCATCAGGTGCACTGAACTGTTTGTTTTCCTTTTTGATAATGTAGATTACAATAGTTGACGAAAAAATGAGCACGTGGGTCTCAATATTCTTGTTACTGTAGTGTATTAAATAGCAATGTTGGTGTCTTTCCCCTCACTTTTGTTAAACACGCATTATCTTAGCTCAAAAAGGATCTGAAGTAACTTGTTCATCGTAATGTTGTAACTTAGGAGCAGATTCACCTATAATTGTTTTATTCTTGTGCTTTTGTAGGGAAGGGTCTCCTATCGAAAGTTGGGAGGAAGCCACCTGTGGTTGATGAGAACCGCCGTGCAACCTACAATATTTCCACTCAGCCAGTGGTCAGATCAGAATCAGTATTTACCACCTTTGACGGTGAAATCAAGCAATTTGTTGCAGTATGTAACAAAGAATCTAGTCTTCTCAATTAATCTTTTATTTGCCCTGTAGATCCTGTAGCTGGCTTTTGTACTTATTTTAATAATATTTTTCAATATCGAATCAGGTTGGGCTTCATGCAGAATATTCGTATGCTAGGAGCCTTGCTCGTTTTTCTGGAAGTCTTGGATCCCTTGCTTGGAAAATTGCATCAAAGAAGATTGAACAAGCACTACCTGATGGGTGTAAATTTGGCCGTGGTTGGGTTGGAGAATATGAGCCACTTCCAACCCCTGTATTACTGGTCGAAAATAGTACCCAAAATCAGTCAGCTTTGGCTTCAAAGTTTTATTCATGCCCAGAATTGAGAAAGGATGACAGAACTCTCAGGACTTCAGTTCCTGCTATGGAGCACCCTGTTACTAGGCCTGTTACAGAAGAGAGACAACACTCTGTTAGTGTGCCTACTTCAGGTGGGAGACCACCATTTCTTGATTCTCCTAGGGGGCATTACTCAGAAGGAAAACCGACTGTGATCCGTCCTGTTGGAGCAAAACCTAATTCCAGAGTCAATCCACAGAAAAACCTGCAATCCCGTTTTATCGAGCATGAGAAAAAGGTTCAAAAGGAAGTTGAGTTGAACTCCTTGCCCTCAGTTCATCCACAGAAAAACCTGCAATCCCGGTTTATCAAACCTGAGAAGAAGGTGCAAGAAGCAGTTGAGTTGAACTCTATACCCTCAGTTAATCCACAGAAAAACCTGCAGTCTCGGTTTATTGAGCCTGAAAAGAAGGTTCAAAAGGCAGTTGAGTTGAACTCTATACCGTCAGTCAATCAAAATAATGCCAATCTTATTGCAGAAAATCAATCATCAAGACGATCGGAGGCAGAAGCTTCCAGGCCCGGAGATACGGTATCAAAGAACATAAATCTTCCACAACCTGTACCTTGTAAGATGCCGGATTCTAATGGAACTGTTAACCGAGGGTTGCCTAATGGGAAAAATGTGAGTGCTTGTCGGGACAACCGGATGATTAGTCCATCTGACAGTGATCAGAGTCAAATGGATAGAACAGCAGCTTTCTTTCCTCATAAACAGGTGCAGGGTCTTAGTGACCCGGTACAGTTAATGAAAAAGTTGGCGGAAAGTAATCAAAAGCAACAGAAATCGTCAAGTCAATCATCAATCGACACTCAACCCGTTGGGTCATCGGTTCCATCAATAAGAAGAGATGATTCAGGCAATGCTGCAGCAGCTGCTGCTCGGGCTTGGATGTCTATAGGCGCTGGAACATTTAATCAGCCTACGGAGGATCTCACAACACCCAAGAGTCAGATATCTGCAGATTCGTTATACAACCCAGCTCGGGACTTTCAGTCGCAAATTTCACGAGTTCGGGGTGAGTTTCCAATGCAATTTCAGAATCAGAACAGCTTTTCATTTCCAACCTTTTTACAACCACCTGTTCGTATGGCGAATGAAGCACAGTTTCAAGGCCGACCTACAATTTTTCCTCAGTTGGCAGCGGCCGACTTGTCTAGATTTCAAGCGCAGTCACCTTGGCGAGGTCTCAGTCAACATGCTCAGCCAAGACCAAGACAGAAACAGGAAAGCCTTCCTCCAGACTTGAATATCGGTTTCCAGTCTCCAGGGTCTCCGGTGAAACAGTCCTCTAGTCTTCTGGTCGACTCTCAGCAGCCGGACCTGGCGTTGCAACTCTGAGTGTAAGCGCGTATTCAGAGGAATTAAACAAGGCGTACAAAGATGAGATGTTTCTGGCTTCCGTCTAAAGGGATTCACATGTCCCTGGTGCCATAGTTGCAACCAGTGTGAGAATGCCGATGATCGCGTTACGACAGAATGATTTTGGAGGTGATGTTTATCCATTTTTGACTTAAAACTAGGAGTTGCTCGACGTGGTATGATCTGCTCGGAAATTGAGAAGCTATGGGTTTAACAGAAGTTCATTTTGTGGCCCAGATGAGGATTACGGTCTTACGGGCTTGCAGACGAAGATTTTGGTGTCGTAAAATTGGGCAGAAGGGATGGTGATTGATTTGAAGATTTACGTGAAATCGCTTAGGAGCTGTTAGAATGATATAAAAATGCAGAAATCTTGTTGAGGGGCTTGTACATTGTTACAGCTTGATGGGAAGAATTACTTGTCTAGATTATCTATGTACTACTGCTACGCTTATGCTTATACACGTGGACTATTTATTGTCTCTGAAATTCAATGTTTCTGCTTTGTGTTCACGGGTTCAGTCAATAATATCTCTCTACAACCAACCACCAAATTAATGAAATTTAGTCTTCCAATTATGCCCTTGCATGAAGTGGCAATAATGGGCACTCCTTAGAACCATTTTTCAAGGAATAATTGGAATTGGAATGTAATGTAATCAAATTTGAAGGTAAGAAGAAGGTCCAATCCGATATGTCATTCTTATGTGGATTGACATATGAATTTTCATATGTCAAATTTGAAATATGAGAAAATGTGCTATCAAATATTTTTTTTAATTATTTTATTGTGTGGATTTCATTAATGCACTAATTATAGATTTTGAAAATTTATTTTATTTGATTTCTTTTTAAAAATAGGTTCTATAAATATTATTTATAATGAAAAAACATATCGGTTGGATGAAAAGAAATTCTAATATTGTTACACTAGCCATCAAATTAACATTTGATCACAATCATATGTACAAGAGAAGATACCCTCTCTTGCAACTGATGACGATCATTTATTGCCATCTGTTATGCCACTGGGAGAATATTTTAGAGTTTCAAGAACACTTTCATCCTATTATTATTATTATTAGTAGTAGTATCATTATCAAGAAGAGAAATTTTTTTTAGTTGTGACAGGAATACGGATGGTATACTACGTGTTTTTATGCAAGTGGAAATTTAAAATTTTAAGTTATTAACCTTTTAACACACATAACCCACCATTTATATAAGGACACGTGGTGTACCATCTCGTGTAACGGTCACACTGAAAAATCTCTCCAAGAAAAGGAAGAGAATTCGAAACTATTACAATGACTTAGAAGAGATAGGATTTCGTCGGATCCAATTTGTGAGGATCCTAGGAATTCTTTAATCATATCTGTTCATCGTACATCGTGTGGTTAGTTTTCGTTAGGTACTGTTTGTGTTCAATTTTAAATAATATAATTTTAAATAATTTATGATCGCACGATGTACGATGAAAGGACAAGATTAAAGGATCCCTGGGATCTTCACAAAGAAGATCTGGCGAGGATCCTATCTCCAGTTAGGGGAGATGAGAGTTTCGAATTCGGGACGCATGTGTGGAAACTCAATAGTCTATCCACTAAGAGGCCAAGGGTGGAGTTATGAATTTTTTACCGGATGAGCTAGCTTAAAGATTTAAATTTTTATGAACAAAGAAACTTGATAATGTATTTTTCATAGTATCAATTAGCTTATGAAAACTTTCACAAGGTGAGCCAAGATTTTTTCGTTATTAAACAAATCCAAACTTAAAACTTATGTACAAGAAACAATGAAAAGAGTGATGCAATGAAAATAGATTGCTTATAAATTGTATTATACAATTAAATTAAAAGAATTAAGATTCATGACTAAATATATAGTAAACTACATTTGCAAATCATAAAAACTACATGTAAATTTTTATTTTTCACCGAAATTACCTGAGCTATAACCTATAACCCATGGTATCCTTTAACCTGGCTCCGCCAGTGACGCTAGACCACATGATGCAAGTACACCTTCATCCTCTTAATACAAAATTTTGAGGAAGGAAAGACCAATAAGTCGTTTGGGGAGCTCCAAATGAGGTATGGAAACGATTTTTCAAGTATTACACGTCTTTTTGCACTTATAATTTTTTATTTTATTTTTTATTTTATTTTTTATTTTTTGAGGTTTGCATTGTGTTCGGCAAGCCAAATACTTAACACATAGAGAAAGATTCGGTATTACATACCCGAAATAAAAAATTGGAAGAGGTTCGACAACACCTTAACAAACATCAAGAAGAACGTCCAACAATTCTCTACTGAAGGGCAAAAACATTCATCAGACCATGGACGAACATTTTGTGTTACATGCCCTGGTTTTCGCATAAAAAACTCAAAGCTTTAGTTTTTTTTTCCTACTTCAAATGTTACATAATAATTCAAATATTTAATTAGTCACAATCCAATCTCAAAACGAAAGAGTATGAACTTAAGTCAGTTATATCTTGAAGTGCTTAATTTTGACGATTGTTGAAGGCTCGGCCGTTATAAATGATGAATTGCCAAATGGATTTGGA